>CAIGQW010005185.1:75863-91829 GCA_903798125.1 Danio choprae | reverse complement strand
ATTATTATTATTATTATTATTATTATTATTATTATTATTATTATTATAAATGTTCCTGAAAAACAGACATAAATTTTCCCCAAACACCGTTTCTCAAAAGACTGCATTGTACTGCACATGAAACAGAATTTAATATTCATATTCGGTTCAACAGCTAACTGAAAGATGGTCTGTCACCCGATCTTTACAGAATAATCTCCTGTGCAGTGGAAAACTCAGTTGCAGCTGAAGTTCATGAAAGTTACCTTGTGTGTGTGTGTGTTTGTGGTATGAAGACAAACAGTTTGAGTTGAATTGTTTGTGTGTGTTAGGTGGATATGAGCTGGAGAGGGTAAACTGTAGCGCGTGCGGTCAGCAGGTTAATCATTTCCAGCGTGATTCTGTCTATAGACACCCTATGCTCAAAGTGCTCATCTGCAAGGTATGTATAAGTGAGTCTGGGTGTTATTGTGTGTTGTATCTAAATATAAAATAGATAACTTAAACCGGTACATTAACAATACCATGTTATAATCGTTAATATAAAATAATATTTTTTCTTAATTGCATGTTTGATTGATACAGAGTTCTTCTGCAGAGTTTTATAATAATCCATTTGCTTTCTTGTAGAGTTGTTTTAAGTATTATATGAGTGATGACATCAGCAAAGATTCAGAGGGCATGGATGAGCAATGCAGGTACATGAGTAAATTACTACCATTGTGGTTTTTTGATGGGTGTATGTAGATCAGTGTATTTCTAATAGTAAATAAGTGAGTTCGAAAGTTTAACTGAAAGGTGATGATTCACTTAAAATGTTGACTACTGTGTACAGTGACATTAGTTGCATCCCAATTCAGAGACTGTATTCTTCAGTCCAGCAAGTGACTGAACTGATTTTTGTTAAATGCCCTACAGAGGATTGATCCTGAACCCATCAACTATGATAACTGCTGTTTATTCACTGCAGTACTTTTTGAATGTGATATTAAACCGATTTGGTTCACAACCCGATTAAATAATTTAATAATGTAAATAGAAAGTCATGCATTGGCTAGGAAAAGAAGGATGCATTTCAAGGCTGCATTTGAAGGAGACTTTGAATTGGGAAAGCCTTTGTTGCACCATAGTAATCAGCCTTTGTAGAATCCAGACTCTGAACTGGGACATAGCTCTTTAAGTACTTAAAGCTTAAAAAGCTTAAGTTAAAAAGTTTTAAGCTTAAAATCTATTTCTTATGTTAAATACAACAATGTATGTATATTTTTTGTATATATGCTTGCAAATAAAATAAATCATAAATATGCCTTCAACCAAGACTTCAAGTTCGTCTGTAAAACCCATAAAGCTGTAGTTTGCCTATATAAACTTTTAAATTTCATGTATGATTTATATACGTTAACAAAATGCAAAGTGAATTCTGGGAGAATAGAATTTTTGTTACAGGTAGGCATGGATTACACTACTGAGATGTTTTGTTGTTTATCAGACTGATAAGTAAAATACTTTGTATGGCTTTCTTTGTCACCCATTTTTGTGTTGCTAAATCAATAGACTGCACAGTTGCCTTTTAACTTAAACATTAAGTTAAGAAAATCCATTTAAATTCAAAGTAATAACTTTGTTAATCTAAAATAAATTTCAGATGTAACTATTTTGATCACCACCTCTTTGAAAAGTAATTCTAGCAAAGTACAGATATTTATATTTTGGATTTTAAATACGTAATGCCGTTACATGTATTTCATTACTGCCCAGTCCTTTTAGTTGCCCTGAATCAGTGAAAGCAGTTCAATCTCCTGTTTATTATGAAATGTTATGGGGATTTCCTGGGTTTCTTCTTTATGGATATTTAGAGAATTCATGCTGGAGCACCTTCTGGCCTTCGAAGGTGATTTATAGCTGTTCACAACCGTGCTTCTCTGACAAGATGTGCATAACAATCGCAGCTTCGCTCAATTGCTTTTGTGATTTCATTTTGATAAATCACCCAGACATTTCACAGCAATTGTCATTTCTTTAGATGCACTGAGCATGTCATATTGGTGGAAAGTTTTGATACGGCTGCATTTGTATTCTCTTATTTGGGAATGTGGAATCAATGCTCTGACTCCATTTATTCAGGTGGTGTGCCGAGGGAGGCAGTCTAATTGGGTGTGACTACTGCAGTAACGCTTTCTGTAAGAAATGTGTGCTGCGAAACCTGGGGAGGAAGGAGCTGTCCACCATCCTGGAGGAGGAGAGGAAGTGGTACTGTTATGTGTGCAGTCCAGAGCCATTGGTGGAGCTGGTGCTGGCCTGTGACTCTGTTCTTGAAAACCTGGAGCAGGCTCAGAAACGAGCCTCCCGTAATGAGCCGAACTCTGTTAGGGGGAGAGCTAACAAGGGTGGTCGCGGTGCAGCCTACCTGCTGGGGCCTGGAGGTGGACCCGTGCCCTCTGCAGGCCTCTACCAACGAATGCAGCGTTTTGTTGATGTTACCACATCTCTGAGCCATTCCTTCAAGGCAGTCGTTCAAAGTGAAAAAGAAGACGAAGGAAAACTGGAGAGAATCGGACAGCTTAGGATGTTTCGAGCTGTACTGGATGATTTGCAAGCAGCCAACAGAGCATTACAGGTAAAAAGAAAAGTACATTTTATTCATAAAGTGATTTTTGTATATTAACAAGTGATTTTACCATTAAGGATTGAGGGATATTTTGACCAATCATGAAGTTTTTATTTGGGATCTATCAGAATGCTACATATAGTTCAATTCATGACTGAGCAATTTTTTATTATAAGGATTTATTACCAATTTGATGTAATAAAATACAAATAAAATGCTCTAAACAAAGATTAGTCATTTTAGAATATAGTTAATGGCTTTTGGTATTTTAACATTTTTGACATGCATAGTATAATTTAAAAAAATCATAGGTAGCTTTGATATTGATTACCACTATTGATACTGAATAGTGTTAAATTTGAGCATAGAGGCATATTTACACAGCAAAAGCAGAGCAGAAGCCAAACCTGAAAATTATGAATTTACACAGACAATTTAAAGACATTGTCTTTACACTGAATTGTGAGCAGACACAGACCCCCTTTAGGGCCAACTTATACCTTTGTATTATCCAAATAATAATATTGGGCAGTAAGCCTGTATGGTTAATTATCTAATACATTAAATTATCAAAAAATAATAAATACTTTTGAATATAATTATTGATTATTGTTGAATATATTCATCCAGCATTGCTTTTTATTTTAAACTCACCAAGGCTCCATTTGTTCTAATATACAAAAAAACAGTGAAATATTGTTTAAATTAGGTGTAAAATTTACATGCAGTTTTTTTTTATTTATTTATTTATTTTTTGGTAATGTGATGACAATTTTGAATTTACAGCTATTAATTCAGTCACACAATCTTTCACAGATCATTCTATTATGCTGATTTGGTGCTAAAGGAATATTTCTTATCAATGTTGAAAATGATAGAACTTCTAGTCAGATTATTATTATGGAAACTATAATACTTTTTCTTAATACAGAATCATGTGAATTTATTATAATGTCTAATAATTGATAATTGTAGGAAGCCCTGGACCATGAGCTGACAGGGTCCAAACGTGGAGACAATAAGTCCAGAGCGAAGAGTAGACGAAGGAAGGGGGTATTAGAACAGAGCCCTGAGCTCACTAAAGAGCTGGTGGTCAAACTCACGCCTGTACCGGTCAGCCCAAAACCCATTAGCAATACTACTACACCTATAATTCTTCCACCTCCCGATGAACAAGATATTGGAGTGACAGATGGAGCACTAGAAGAAAGTGGCACTAAGGTGGAGAAGGAGATGGAGGAAATGACTGAAAGTGGAGGACAGGTGGAGAATTATTGTGATAATAATGATGAAGAGGAGGAAGAGGAAGAATTGGAGGAGGAAGCGGAGAACCAAGATGATCCAAAAAGTCATTTGTCAGAGGAGAATAAACGTTCTCCACGTGTGAAAACCACACCGCGCCGTCGCCGAACAAATACAAACCCAACTGCTGAGCATGCCGGTGTAGCTGAGGATGACTCTGACTCTGATGAGGTGCCTGAAGTGCTGCTCCAGACCGCTGCAGCCATGGCAAACAGCGAGGAAGAGGGTTTGGCAGGCAGCAGTTGGGATGCAGAAGAGGGAAACCAGCATGTCAGAAAGCAACGGCTCTTTGGGCTGGTGAAAACTACACCACCGGACAGAGGCTCACGAAAGCGCAATCTCAAGGAGAGATCTTCATCCTCTTCATCATCCTCTTCTGCGTCTTCAAGAAGAGGCTCCCAGGATCAGGGGGCGACAGTCAGAATGACCAGGGGAAGAGCCCGCAAAGTGGCCAGGATGACAGCACCGAGCGGGAGTTCGTCCAGTGAGGTGGGAGGTCAGGAACTGGAGAGTGGGCCAAGCAGCGACTCCGATGATCAGAGGATCAAACCACTGACTGAGGACGTCACATTGCTGGGCTCTGGAAATTTCCAGCAGTCTTCTGGTAAGTGTGTGTGAAAAAATTAACAATTAATGCTCGATTTGTTTATTAATAGATTAGTTCATCAATTGGCATAGTTTTTTTCAGACCTATAAGACATTTTTCATCTTCTAAACACAAATTAAGATGTTTTTAAGCCCAAACACAAATGTTGGTAAAGAGATCAAATAAATTTAATTGAAGCCAGCAAATTAATCCTTGTCTTAAGATGAGACAATCTCTTTATATTGTATTATAACAGACTTTTGGATATGACATTGAAAAGCGGAACATGAACAGAAGTTCAAATGTATTTTATAAATTGAAAGAAAGAAAGGAGTTATACTGATAATTTCTTATTTTTTTTCCCAATGTTTTTTCAAGCAATTGTGTTTAATTAATCATTCATTCTGTCTTATTTACAGGTGATGAGATGGACATCCCGACAGGTCCTCCTTTGTCTGTGGAGGACGATGATTTAGAAAATAGGTACGATTCTGTCTACACCAGGGCCACACACATTTTCCCTGCACAGGCCTTCTCCACTGGACTTCGGCTGTCTCAATCCCGCTACAGCGAGAGCTTTGATCCAAACCCTGTTTAACAGCACGCAAGCATCCCATACATCCACATGCACTGCCGATAGACAGGGCTTTTCCTCTCTCACAAAAACACGCTATTTTTGCTCAATCAGAACCGTCCAATATTTATTTCCCCACAGTTTCTTCTTCACGCAGTATAAAGTAACCATAGAGACCACACAATCTAATGGAAATCAGTGAAACAACTCAGGAGAATCTCCCGTTAGCATACTTTACTTCATTGACACACACACCATTGCATGTGTTTGGCAGAATTCCTGAAAGCCACACTGTCCTCATTACTGTCTGTGCCGCTAATAAAGCTTTAAGAGTGTAGAACGAGTCTGTATCTCTCTGCTCGGATCTGATGGATCCTCTGTTCAGTAAGACAGACTTCTTGTGTGTGTTTGTGTTTTAGGGCTCAGCTTCCTGGTTCTCATGCTGTAATGTTTTCGGTCAGTCAGAACAAAGGCTGTGTGGTTTGCTAACGGTAGGTGTTACAGTAGTTTCACATAACACTTTCGTTATTGGCAGTGAAATGTAATTATTGGTGGAATTCACGTTAACACAATTTTTCGTAGACATAGAAGGACGCGGTAGTGCAGTATTAGTGGTTGTTCTTTTTCAGGAGATTAATCCTGTGACAGACAGCTGGATTTTGTACTCATAGAAGCTAAAGCTATTTTAATGCCTTAGTCTGAACTGCCTTGAGTAAGTTACTATTTTTTAACCTAGAGTTAATTATTGGTTTATTTTATATGGTTGATATCATATTTCATTTTCAGATCGTTCACGCAGTATTTAAGTTCTCGTGAAGTGGTGAGAAGGTCAAAACATTGTGTTAGAGAGTGCTGTTTATTTTAGCAGAAGGTGATGGAGGTCAAGGATTGGAGATGTGAGGGACAGGTGAACTGGACTCCAGCACATGTAGATGTTTTTGCATTTGTGGTTCAGAAAGGTAGCTTAGATTGGTGCCACGGCCCAGCATTTGGTGCTCTGAAACTTTGAGTAATCGTGCTCACTTACACAATGTATACTTCATTTCCCCCTTTTTAATACACAGAAATGGATCAAATGTAGGCCCAAATGTGTGATGAGTGCTTCTTGGCTTGCATTGTGTTGGACTTGTCATTGGGCAGCAGCAGGTGGCAGTGATGATGCTCTTTCAGGCCCTGTAAGGTTTGAGTAGTTAGTGGTTAGACGCAGTGTGTGTTGGAGAATGAAGAGTATAGTTTCACTCTCTCATGAGAGGTTTGTGCTATTTGCATGGTTCTTACAGGGAGGCAATAAACACCTATTTATTTGTTCTTTCTCTTCTGTGTTTTTTCCCCCGTTTCGTCTCTTTTTCTGTAGCTTAACAGGGTTCCCACGCATCCTGGAGAACCTGGAAAACCTTGAATTTTGTAATGCGATTTTCCAGTAATGGATAAGCGATGGGAAATGTACGTAATTGTCCTGGAAGATGTCTTTACTGTAAGCTCTTAATCAAACTGGTTCACCGTATCACTGACATCGTTTTCGTAAAATGAAGAGATCCTGGGATCGATCGATCAGGACGTGGAACTGCGGTCAGTTCTCATGTATTCAGTCATTAATGGCGTCGCAGAGTCATATCGTTTTGTTTGATCATTTTACATTTGCCTGTGCATTGTCATGAGCAGGTGCACGTCATAGTCTGCACATTCACCGTCATTTCTGTTCTTCGCTTCGAAATCACTCATTGGTATTGCAGAACATTTATTATAATTATTTTCATTTTATTTATTGATTTTTGTAGTGGACTATTTGAATCTTCCGGAAGCTTCTCTGTTTACACTAATGAACAGCTACTTCATGTTAGCTGTGCATTTTGAACCATGCCAATAACCACAATACCTCAATAGGTATGATTTATGATTAATTTATGATTTAAAAAAAGTTCCAGGTTAAATACAGCAGATCTGTGGCCTTTTGATGAGTTATCTCTATAACACTTCTATATAACATGCATTTAGCATGGGACTGGTGCTAACAGATCAGAATACGACCAAATTCTGATTAACATCTTCAATATACACAATTACTGAACCTTGTACTGTTCAGTTTAAATGAATTATTTTGCAACAAACATTTACATTTCTGCAAATTATATTAACTAGATAAGTGTAAACTCCTTTATAATTTCTGGAAACAGATGAACAACTGTACTTGTTTGGAAACCGATGAACGGCTCCAGAATGACAGCAGGCCACAGACGTATTGCTGAAATATTATAGGTGTTGGTCACATAAATTGACTTGGAAAAAGCGAACATTATCCTGGACAGAGTGGGAACCCTGACAAACCTTAAGTAACATGCTTCCGATTAAACATTAAGGCCTGCCTTTATTTAAATTTTTTCACACCCATTGTTTGGTGAACTTTTCAGTTTGTTGTCTTTCTTGTGGATTCCTCACACTTTCATTTGGACTTCAGAAACCCTAAAAGCTTGAGTATTTATTGCATGCTAATATTTTTTGTTTGGAAGTATTTATTGTTTTATTAAATTGTTTTACGGAGAACGTTTTCATAATTATTACATGCATTTGCGAAGTTTGTAAATAATTAAGAACTGTAAAAGAAGTGTAGTTGTAATAAAAGTTTATACCACAGTTACCACAGCCTCCGCGTTTTGTGTATGCATTTTGGTGTTCATTGATATTTGGGTGATGCTTTCAGTATTGTCATATTCAGTGGTGCTGAGTTCAAAAGTCTGCTTTTGTTCAAGTGAAGAAGGCCTCATCTGCATTTGCCATCTCCCTTTTAACTTCATTTATTAATAAAGGGTTTTTGCAAGACTATTTGTTAAATGCTTTATTGGGTGTTTGATTGTTTAAATAGGGAAACAGAATATACTAAAAACAGTAGAACTTTATGCAGAAACTGTTCAGAACAATGGTATGGGATGGCGTTTTCATAAAAATGATCAAAGTGGTGGGAGAAAGATGCATTAATAAATTTGAATTCATCTGTCACCCACCTCACAATTTGTCCCTCTCTCTTTTCTCCTCATCTCCTTCCTCTCTGCACACTCATGTTACTGCTTCATCCCATCACTTGTTCTGTAAAGAATTGCGAGGCAGATTCTGCTGGCTCAGATCAGGGCTAACCTATCCTCCGATTCTGAGCTGAACTCCAGCTCGGATGAGCATTCAGAGAGCACCAAAGAAGAAGAGCAGAAGAAGAGCAAGAGCGCATCGCCTGAGACAACAGATGAGGAAGGTGAGTGATGACCATTAGAGGGGAAATCGTGCATCTCAAGTTACATGCTGTTTTTGAATTGCATTACCAGCCTCTAACTGATCCAACTGCACAATATAATCATTCTTAGCAGTAAAAATATTCAGCAGATCCTTTCAATCGTTACATATGTTATTAGACATGTTAGTATTCATGTAGTTTTGTTACGTGATCATTAGGTTTTTTTTGTTTTTTTTTGGCAGACAGTGGTGGCTCTACATCCAATGGTTCGCAGTCAGGGTCACGGCACCGCCACCAATTGCTTCGACATGGTCTTGCTTTATCAGAGGCTGAACCAAAAAAACAAAAGCATGGGGAGGAGGAGGATGGGAATAAGAAAACAAGAGAAAAAGGACACCAAGATGTAGCATGTGTTATTGGTAAGTTAGAAGTTTTTGAAAAACGTAACGACTAAAGTTACCTGTACTGAATTTCATTCATTCATAATAAATGGCAAATGGGATGAATGCATAAGGGTTGTTGTAAAAAAGAACATTTTCGAAGATTTATTTATACTTGTGTATATTTTTGATATTTTTACTGGATTGTACCTTAAAAATGGTGTGACATAGCAAAAATTTAGAAAAAACAACTCTTAATAATAAGCAAATAGCGAAAGGGATTTGTTTCCTTTGTTGGACACTTATCTTCATATAGTGCTATTTATTTTAATATTTAATCATATTTTAATCTCTTTTTTTTTCTACGTGAATTGTTGGATTTGTTAGACATTTTCAATTAATGGGGTGTCACACCAATCATTTAAATTTTTTAAATATGAAAAATTTAGAGACAAAAACTTGACTGGTACAGGTCATGGGCTTTACAGTGACCTTCAGTCACATGATCTTGATTGGGTCCTCCAACTCCAAAGTTCCTATGGTTTTTAGAAATATATGGATGAAAATAATAATTGTCATTTTACTAAAATACTCACTTGTAAAATTAGGCCTGAGGTATTAATGTTTTTAAGATTTTATAAGAGCTGTAATTTATTGAACTAAACTCGAGTCACACCATAGGACAGTTTTTAAATTGAAGTTTGTGGAAGACAAAGAAATGTTAACCTATTTACTGCATTTTAAATTATTCCAATGCTAATTGTTTTCATTTTTGTCATGAGGGACAGTGAAAATGCAGCATTACATCAACAGCCCATATATAACGAATTATATCAGTCAAGCCCATCAAAGAGTTAACTATTATTATTATTATTATTATTATTATTATTATTTTTATTATTTATTTTTTTAAGTAGATATGACCAGGACATATACACAAAATGTCGAATTGGTCACTCATTCACTTATTCATATTGATTGAGTCAACGAGAAACCAGTTTGTTGGTTCAACAAGAAGTTCTTCAGTCAAAAATGTCTGTTTTATGTGTAAATATATAATATAACATTTGTATTTGTTCAAATCTATGAATGGGCTATTTAAAAATGTTTCTCCTTGAATTACTAGAATTTAAAATGCATTTAATTGAAAGATTGTATAAAATCTGTACTGATCAATTTTTGTATGTTCAATTTTTAAAGACATTCACCGAAAATATTGTTCTCATGTGTTTTATACGGTATATTTATGTAGTTTTTCCATCAATGTAGCCATTACTGCTGAAACACCATTAAATAGTAAATAAATATGCATGAAATAATATAACTATATGGATTAAAGTGATGGTTCTTAGTCTTTGAACTTACCTTTCACTTGCAAACCCATATAAAGGTTTTTTTAATTGTTTGTTTGTTTATTTGTTTGTTTTTTGTCAAATTGTAATTATCGCAATGCGTGTATGAAAACAGCACTGTAAAATAAAGTGCTACAGGTTTTTTGTTACTCTTTCAAGAGGTATTTATTGTGATTTTATTATACTTTCATCAGACATTATTTTTTTCCCTCTCTTTTTATCCCAGTGAGCAGCAGTGAGGAAACAAGCGATTCAGACTTATGGGATGAACTCAGCCATTCAGAGCATGAGGAAATGGGGTAAAGCTTGTGATATTACAGTTAAACATGCATAAACACACAGAATAGTAGTTTTTTCAGTTACTACCTAACAAGCCTAGATTCATTAAAAAGCGATTCATGTTTTTTTAAACTGCTGTGTTGATTTATTTTGCAGGTCCCAGTCGCTCACTCTTGATGAGGAGCATAAAGAAAGTCCATCCCGCACACCTAACAGGCCCATCCCTGATCAAGATGTGCGGGGTTTTTTTTGTTTGTTTGTTGGTTTGTTTGTTTTTAAATGTGTATTACTCATGGACTGATGCATTTTAATTGTTGCGGTGGTTAATGTGCAGGAAGAGTTTTCTCCAGCCACTGAGGAGCGCTTGAAGGGTACACCTCGCGGGCGCAGGCAGATCAGACGAGTGCTGGAGGTAGAGCAGCTGGCGCAGGAGACACAGAGCGCTCTGAGAGAAGAGGAGGAGCGCCGGAAGAGACTTGCGGAGAGAGAAAAGCTCAGACTGGAGAATGAGAGGAGAGAGCGAGAGGACGCAGACCCAGAGGTGATTAACGGCATACTGAAGCAGTATCCTGTTTTGTAAATGAGATCTAATAATTCTGTTATTTTTACTACTTGTGTCATTTCAAACCTGTATGGTTTATTTTTTCTGTGAACATAAACATAGTTTTTGTTTGTCTCCATATTTTTATGTGAACTGAAAGTCATGCAGGTTATGACATGAAAGTGACATTTAAAATATATATGTTTTTGTAATTTTGACAAAAGTTTGACAAAGATTTTGTGAGCTTTGTTTATTTTTGCTTTAGGTCATTTTGGTGTCTGAGAGACCAGCTAATAGCATCGCACCATTGGTTCTTGAGCAAGATGATGCCTCAAATAAGCCTGTAGTGCAAGTGCACATGCACTTTCTTAGCAAACTCAAACAACACCAGAGAGAGGGTGAGAAGACATGTTTTTCTACAATAGAGACAAAGTAATATTTAAATTTGTTTCGTGACAGTAATTTAAAAAAAACTTTTATTTATTTTTGCTGTTTTCTTTACCTTTGCCTGTCATGAATTCATGCATTTTAACTTGAATTATTATTATTATTATGCATACTGAACTTTTTTAATTACTCAAGTCGTTTGCAGGGTTCTCACATTTCTTTAAAGTACTTGAATTTCAAACATATACATTGAAATCCTGGAAAGTACTTAAAAACAAACATAGGTCCTTGAAAGTGCTTAAATTTTGCAATGTAATGTGATTATGGTGCTATTTCAGCAATTGTATTGTGCTTCTGTCATACACAGAACTAAAGCATAATAAATTCCTCATTTAAAAATCTTAAGTTGAAATCTTGTACAAGAATTATGACAAAATGTACATTTTATCAATAATTCAGAAACTACATATAAATATTACCAATATTGAGTTTAACAAATTTGACTAAAGTTCTTTCAAAATGACACATTCAAAACATCATCATTACTCTGACTTTTTAATGTAAATATTTATTGTACATGTGTACATTGCCTAAGTACATATGCTGGGGGTATTAAAAATGGTGCTCAATTTGAAAATAATGCTATTTTAAAAAGTCCTTGAATCTGCTGTTCATGGAAGAGTGGGAACCCTGCATTTGATGATAATGCTGAATTTCCACGGCTCCAGTCTTTAATGTTATTAAATGCTTCAGAAAATAACATGGTGATTGTGCTAAAGAAACATTTTGCATCATCAATGCTGAAAAATGTTCTGCTTAATTTTAGCCGGTGTCAATTTTTTTTTCATGATTTTATGATTAATCAACATTTATTTGAAATCTAAATATACATGTCTTTTTACTTTTATATCACTGTCACTAGTGCACATGACATTTTTCAAAAAGCATATTCATGTCTGTACATAATCGGTCTAAAAATACAAAAATTATTCAGGTCAGTAAGTGAGAGATTGCTTTTTCATCTTATGCACATGTATTTTTCAAGCAGCGTGCATGATGTGTGTGTTTTCATTGTTAGGTGTGCGGTTCATGTGGGACTGCTGCTGTGAGTCTGTTCAGAGTGTGAAGTCGACTCCTGGCTCTGGCTGTATTCTGGCTCACTGCATGGGCCTGGGCAAAACCTTTCAGGTGCAGGCTCATTCAAATTCTCCTTTTCTTTCAAAAATGATGACGTTACTCACAGACAGAGTAGCTGAGTGTGTGTGTGTGTGTTCCAGGTCATCGTGTTCCTTCACACGGTGCTCTTAAGTAAAGAGCTGCCGCTGAAAAGAGCTCTGGTGGTTTGTCCTCTCAACACTGTGCTGAACTGGAGGAGTGAGTTTGACCAGTGGCAGAGGGGCTTAAGACCCAACGTCCTGTGGGTCAGTACCATTCCCTCACTTTCTAGCTTCTGTGATATTCTGTGAGCTGATGTCAGATTCACTCTACCGTTTAGTTCTGGTAAGATATGAAAAAAAGGTTTAGTCTCTCATGATAATCAAGAGTGTTTATTTAATAATAAAAAACACTAATATTTTAGTTTAATCTTTTAATGTTTTATATTTAAAATGTAATTTAGGTAGGAAAAAACATTAAACACTACAACTAGTTTTGTAATTAATTTGGCTATTACTTGAGAAACTATTAAAGATGATTAACACTGACATGTTGCATAGATGGTGACATGTACTGTACATTCATTCAGCAAATTAAAATAGAAAGTTTATTAGATTATAACAATAGTAAGCAATTCTTAATTAATGCATAAGCAAAACAATATAAGAGAGGGAAATTATGAAATGGGACATCTGGAATCATATTTCTAAAAATAAATTTGCAAAAAAAGAATACATATAAAACAAGACTAAAAGTTTTTTTTCTTTTTTAAAATGAATTAAATGAAGGTCAAAATTAAACAGTAAATTCCTCAGTTTGTAGATTGAATCTTCCTTGTTTCTGTCTGGGTTTTGCTGTTTGGGGCATTTCGTCTGACAACTAATACTGCAAGTTGAGGGAGGGGTATTATGGATTATTTATCAAATAGAATTTATTAATGGAATTTTGAATGGCCAAAGCTAAGTCTGTTTTTATAGAGCTGTTTATTAAAAAAATATATATATTTTTGCCCTTGATGTTCCAGTGTTTTTATATATATATATATTCATTCATTTTCAATTCGGCTTAGTCCCTTTATTAATCTGGGGTCGCCACAGCGGAATGAACCGCCAACTTATCCAGCATGTTTTTACATGCGGCGGATGCCCTTCCAGCCGCAACCCATCACTGGGAAACATCCACACACACCCTTTCACACACATACACTATGGACAATTTAGCTTACCCAATTCACCTATACCGCATGTCTTTGGACTTGTGGGGGAAACCGGAGCACCCGGAGGAGTGCAACACGGGGAAAACATGCAAACTCAACACAGAAATGCCAACTGACCCAGCCAAGGCTCGAACCAGCGACCTTGCTGTGAGGCGAACGTGCTATTCACTGCGCCACCGTGAGGCCCCAATAAACTTAAATGAATTAAACTCTGACACCATTTGAGATACAATATTCAAATCAACTCTAACATTGTCTAAATATTATTCTCTATTCATTTAAGTGTTTACAGTGTATCCGATATACTGAAAATATACTGTATATCATTACTGTATATAAAATCAACAAAGGCATAACTGTAAAAAACAAAGCTTGTGCATCGTAGAGAATAATATTTAGAAATTTTAGAGTTGATTTGATTCTTTTATCTTAAATGATTTCAGAGTTTAATTCATTCAAGTGTTTACAGTGTATCCGATATACTGAAAATATGGATTCAGTACTGTACATAAAATCAACAAAGGCATAACTGTAAAAAACAAAGTTTGTGCATCAGAATAATATTTAGGCAAATGTATAGTTGATTTGAATATTTTATCTCAAATGGTGTCAGAGTTTAATTGACTTTTACCATTTTTACATTTAAAGTTATTTTAATTTTTTTTTTTAAATAAATAAAGTGGTAATTCCAAAAACAGAGTCTTGTGCAATAACCAGGATGTTTTTTCTAAACATTTTGATCCTGGTTTTATTGTATAATTTCATATGGTTGAATTAATTCATTCGTATGGTTAATTTTTTATTTATTTTTTTATTTAGAAATTAAGCCTTGTGCAACATAAAGAGCACATGTGTATGTCTATCTGACATATTTTTGGCTCAAATTATAACAGGAACAAAGAATTTAATTGGTTTAAAACCTAATGTGTAATGAATGTCAAACGTCAAAATAACTTTACCGCGGTCATACACCGCACCCTGATATGCGAGTCCCATCTCACACTCAATACACTACAATTATATGCTATAAATACAGCACTACAACATAGAAAAGAGAGAGATCGACTTAGAATATCACTTACCAGTATAATAATGATTTGATCAGCTGTAGTTAGAAATTTGCTGTTTTAATTTTCTAAGGGCTTATTATGCAGGCATGTCGCCCTCTTGTGGATAGTCAACCGTCTTTGGTCTGCTCAGTATGGCAGGCTAATGGCCGCCGACATGCTGTCTCTCAGAAATTATAAATATTTTTATAATATCCTTATAAATAAACGGCATAGTTGGAATTTAAACAACTACATTCTCGACTAAAAAAGACTCAAAAGTACATTGTTGCCCAACAGCAGTAATATATGTCAATCTGTAGAGTGTCCTCTGCTTGTTGCTGTATGTGGCTTGATCTTTGGTGCTCCAGTATTCACAATTGCAAACAGTCAGACTATTTGAGAGTAACTAGTTGATTGTGTAGATTTTATTTTTTGGGTGAGTTAACTGTTTAACCTGAGTTTCTTTTTTAAGGTCTAAGAATCGGTGCAAGGTGCGCAGTGTTCGTATTAAAATAAAATTAATGCTTGTAAAGTTTCATGATGATTTGAGATGGACTTACAGTTGCATCAATGGTAATTATTTCTAATAATCTGCCTTCTGTCTTTGTATCTCATACACAGGTGGCAGAATTGGCCACAGCCAAGTCAGTGGCTGTTCGTGTTGAGATGTTGAACGACTGGTTTAGGAATGGTGGTGTGATGATCATGGGTTATGAGGTTTTTCGTATTCTGACACACACAAATAGTGCAAAATACAGCAGACACAAAGAAGACTTCCGCTCCATGCTTCTGGATCCTGGTAAATGAATCTGACCAATCTATCTTCAAATGCTGAGCACTTTTCTTGTGTTTGTCATTAGTTTTGTTTTCAACCCTCTGTTAGGCCCTGATCTGGTGGTGTGTGATGAGGGTCACGTCCTCAGGAACGCAGACTCCAGCATCTCAAAAGCCATGCGAGCTCTAAGCACACGCAGAAGAATCATACTGACAGGAACACCGCTACAGAATAACCTCACCGAGTGTAATCCACTTTCATCTTCTTGTCTTTGAAAGCAAGCTTTAAAAAAATTGCTGATCATTAGATGTTTTTATCTAAAACTGCTTAAATCAGAGGTTGTCTGACCTTAACAGTACCCAATAATTTTTGTAAAATAAGTCATTTTCAGTTTGTTTTTTATTTAAGCTTGACATTTATAAGTAATGTTGTTTATTTTAAATAAGTTTTATACTTTTTAATTCTTTTAACTAATGTCACATTTAAAAATAAAATAAATATATAGGGCTACTAGTAGCTTATTAAAAAAAAAAAAAACTAGTGAAATTAAATATAAATAAATA
>CAIGQW010005185.1:55809-69493 GCA_903798125.1 Danio choprae | reverse complement strand
TAGATAGATAGATAGATAGATAGATAGATAGATAGATAGATAGATAGATAGATAGATTTTAAAAAATCTTTCATTAAAGTTGTCCTAAAACTATTAAACAACACCCATACTTGTCTTAGGACAATCTTTTTTTTTTTTCTTTTTTTGATCAACTTCAAATGCTGACTACTGTATAGTTTGTGCGTAAATATATGTATACACTCATAAAGAATAGAGTTTGGTACAGAAACACAGCATAATGTGTTTCCATGTTCGCACACTGTCCCTCATTCTGCCTGAGTCAGATTTGTAAACCAAGCCATTCATTATTTGTCCCTTTCCTCTGTACAGGCCTCTGTACAGAACCCCAGTGAACCCACACCCAGAAACACCGTCCAGGGGCTACAGGTAGAGTTTCGCCTTCAACCTCAACCTGTCAACACATGTCTCTGTGTATCATTTTCTGGCCCACATATAAAAAAAAATTAATGTAAAAAAACAAATGTGTTTGTATATATAAAATTTAAGCAGATTTTTTTTTTTTATAATGATTGAACAAGTTATTGATCATAACAGAACAGTAATTATTTCTGAAGGATGATGTGACACTGAAAATTCAGAATTGAATCACATTACTGTATTTTTTGATTGAGTAAATGCAGTCTGTGCGACGCAGTGGGTAGCACAATCGCCTCACAGCAAGAAGGTCACTGGTTCGAGCCTCGGCTTGGTCAGTTGGCATTTCTGTGTGGAGATTGCATGTTCTCCCCATGTTCGTGTGGGTTTCCTCCGGGTTCTCCGGTTTCCCCCACAAGTCCAAAGACATGCGCTATAGGTGAATTGGGTAAGCTAAATTGTCCGTAGTGTATGTGTGTGGATGAATGTGTATTGATGTTTCCCAGTGATGTGTTGTGGCTGGAAGGGCATCCGCTGCGTAAAACATGTGCTGGATAAGTTGGCGGTTCATTCCGCTGTGGCGAACCCAGATTAATAAAGGGACTAAGCCGAAAAAAAAATGAATGAATGAATGAATGAATAAATGCAGTCTTGGTGATCAGAAGAGACTTTTTTTTAAAACTTATGATTAATATTTTCAAGCTCTTGACTGTTTCGAACTCTGAAAGGTTTTTCCAAGCTCTTAACTACATCTTATTTTACCAACTAGAACGTGATTAACACCTATGTTGATCCTGGAACGTAATTTCTGTTCGAAAATGTAAATGTAATTCCTATCCCTAAACCTAACCATAACTGTAGTCACAAATTAGTCACAAAACCAGAGGGGATTAATAGTCAATAAAATATCAATGATGTAGAAACACACAATTCTAACTGTAAGCCTAAACTGTACATTTTTGTCCCTTAAATCTGATTGGCTGATTGGAATGTTGTTCCTAGATCAACATGGATGTTAATACAGGAGTATGTCCTACTTGGTGAATTCACACTAAACCACTTAACCTTGATATTAATATGGAAAAAGTAATTTTGCCTGTATATAAATAATGTGTATTCATGTTCACACACTAACCGTCATTCTGACCGAGTCAGGTTTGTTCACCAGACCATTGATGATTTGTCCCTTTTAGGCTTCTGTACAGAACCCCACACCCAGACATACCATCCAGGGGCTACAGGTAGGGTTTCACATTCAACCTCCAGAGCACAGTGTATGCTTTGATATTTCTACATACTTGAGGGTCCACTTGACAAAGTTTGTCATCAGAAAAGTGTGCACGTTTGCTTTTATTTTATTATTATTATTATTATTATTATTATTATTATTATTATTCTAATTATTATTATTATGTCTGTAGATTATAACTGTACAGTCGTGGCCAAAAGTTTTGAGAATGACAAATATTAGTTTTCACAAAATTTGACACATGAATGGTCTCAGGATGCTTTACTGTTGGCATGACACAGGACTAATGGTAGTGCTCACCTTTTCTTCTCCGGACAAGCCTTTTTCCAGATGCCCCAAACAATCGGAAAGGGGCTTCATCTGAGATTATGACCCAGTGCTCAGCAGTCCATTTGCCATACTTATTGCAGAAGATCAGTTTATTTATTTTTTTTGGAGAGAAGTACCTTTTTTGCTGCCCTTTTTGACACCAGGCCATCTTTCAAAAGTCTTCGCCCACTGTGCGTGCAGATGCGCTCACACCTGCCTGCTGCCATTCCTGAGCAAGCTCTGCACTGGTGGCACTCTGATCCCGTGGCTGAATCCTCTTTAGGAGATGATCCTGGCACTTGCAGGACTTTCTTGGATGCCTTGAAGCCTACTTAACAAGAATTGAACCTCTTTCCTTGAAGTTCTTGATGATGCTATAAATTGTTGATTTAGGTGCAATTTTAGTAGCCACAAAATCCTTGCCTGTGAAGCCATTTTTATGCAATGCAATGATGGCTGCACGCGTTTCTTTGCAGGTCACCATGGTTAACAGTGGAAGAACAATGATTTCAAGCATCACCCTCCTTTTAACATGTCAAGTCCGCCATTCTAACCCAGTCAGCCTGACATAATGATCTCCAGCCTTGTGCTCGTCAACATTCTCACCTGAATTAACAAGACGATTACTGAAATGATCTCAGCAGCTCCTTTAATGACAGCAATGAAATGCAGTGGAAAGTTTTTTTCAGGATTAAGTTAATTTTCATGGCAAAGAAGGACTATGCAATTCATCTGATCACTCGTCATAACATTCTGGAGTATATGCAAATTGCTATTATAAAAACTTAAGCAGCAACTTTTCCAATTTCCAATATTTATGTAATTCTCAAAACTTTTGGCCACGACTGTAGATTAATTACAAGTAGATTATGTATTTTATAAATAGATGGGTGATAAATGGACAAGATTTTGTATATATACAGTTTAAATTAAATTAAAATACTGTGTATGCTAACAAATAACAAATTTTGAGATTTACATTCAAAGAGTGTGTGCCCGCACATTAATGGTAGTCTTGAGCTGTAGACTGCAATGCTCAACTGTCTGTGTCTTTCTCTCCTCAGCTTGTTCATACTCGGCCGCCTATGACTCCTGGAGTCTTTGTCAACAGGCCCAGGAACGCTACTCTAGCTTCACTGCCCATCAGACCGGGCACTGCCCAGCACTCTGCTGCTTGGGCAAACAACTCCTACATCAGATTGCTGCTGGACCAATCCAATGCAGCTTTCTCAATTTTGCAGTCAAAACCCAATACCTAAACCAATTCCCCTTTCCCATTCGTGGAAAACAAGGAATTATTGATACTGAATATCAGCATGTTTGGTCGTATGAATGTCTTAACATCAAGATATGAATCTTTAACATCAGAGCACTAAACAGACATGACCTAGGCACAGAGACCTAGACTGTTGTACTGATGTATACAGTAATTTATTTTATTTGTACAGTGTTTGAACATGGTGTTTGAGACCTGCTTTTCTAACTACCTCAAAACCAAGTATTAGTATGTAGGAAAGTATGTGTTTTGAACAAACTGGGATACAGAATCCTGTCTACAAATTACTTACTAACACAATTTTATGTTTAAATAAGAAAATCTAGAATAATTTAGTTTTTAGAAGGTTTAATTTCTTAATTTAATTCCTTAATTTAAGGAATAGCCCAGAAAAGATAAATCTTCATTGTTTACTTATCCTCTACTTGTTTCGAATCTAAATGAGTTTCTTCTTTTTACCATGAAAGAGGATATTTTGGAAAATGTTGGGCTACAATCTGGTTACCAACATCTTCCAAATAAATTGTTCAGTAGATGAAAGAAATAAAGTTTTAAAACTTGTAGTTTAGTAAACAGTGTTTTTGGGTAAGCTTTCCCTTTACAATTCCAGAAGCTAAAACCTTATGGCAGGAGCGCGCTCACCTGTGTTAACTGCTGTTTACATGTAATAAGCTAATGCGGGAATAATATAGGTGCCTAATTAATATAGGAATAATATATAGGTGTCCTGTGGAGGCGCTGTTCCTCTTATTACTGTATTTGACCAATATGGACCGTTGCTTCGGTCGCAGATGCCTCAGAGACCGCGGGGCTCGCGCTGCTCTCCGCCGACACAGTGATGCTTCTGCCCGCGTGTCTCCGGCGCTGCGCGCGGCTTCTCTTCTGGGTCCCGGTTCTGATCGTTATCGTGGTCGTGATGTGGTCATACTACGCCTATGTAGTACACTTCTGTTGGAGTGAGTAATGGTTTTGGACAGTCTTTCAAAGTAGAGTTTAATGACGCAGATTTATTGATATTAAAAGGCTAGACTTTATATTGAACGTACGAAAATGTTTAGAAAAGAGCGAAATTGACGAAGGACATTTGGGTTCAGCGTCTGTAAATTTGGGTTTGTTTTTTTAAGTTACGTTTTTCAAACTTTGATATGACTGTTTGCTATGGATTAAAGTTGTTTTGGATTTCACAATATCTCGTTTATCTGTGTTATTTATTGCCATTAACAAACTAGATGTGTTTTAAGACCAACTAAATCGTGGGACTCCACTCTTAAATTTGTATATCAATGTTATCAAATGTACATGTTGAAAATTAATTATGCTGTCCATCATCACCACAATATGTATTTTAGTTAAAAATGATAAACTTATAAAAACATTTAATTCAATCTGGAAAAACTCATAAATGCATAGTGTATAAAGCCATGCACTACAATTTTTTTTATGGCTGCATAGAAATGTAGTCGCTGGTCATAGACATCCATGTAACTCATGTCTTATTGGTTAAATTGATAGTGTTACACTTATTCCTGATTAGTTTTGTTTGTAAATCTAAAACTTGATTCATAAACATGGATACGAGTCATATTACGAATGACTGCTTTGACTTTTGTTGATTTTTGTTTGACAGTCCTGCTCACCAGTGCTATGCAGAGAGGTATGGCATCTTTGTTGTCTATATATTCTTCATGTGACAATTAGTTATTTTTATTTATTCCACTTACTTTGATTGATAATTGTATGTGTACATATTGTCTCTGTCAGTGGTGTTCCTTTGCCTCTTCCACCTGTGTTTTGGGATGTTCTCATGGTCATTTTGGAAAGCAATGTCAACTCCACCATCCTCTCCTTCTGTGGAGGTACAGTAACATCAAAGAAGCTTCTTTACCAAAACTGCTGGATTTCTGGAGATGTTTTTATGCTTTAAAGCACTTACCTTTGGTAGTTTGTGAGTAATATAGTAAGTACAATAGTATAACTACTTGATAAACTCACTGTAAGCCTGTCATCACCGTAGATTCTGCCAAACAATCTGATGTTTGTTAATGATTTTCCAATAATATTTGATATATTCTTAATTCCTTTTTTGCTGCACCCCATTAATCAGAGCTCTGTTATTTGTTGTTATGACAAAATGTTTTAATTGTTCATTTTTTTAGGCTGGTCTGACTTTTATGTCAAAAACAACCAGCTTTATTGTCCACGGAAGCCAAATATGAATTAGTGCGACATTTATATTAGTGTTGGGTAGCATTTAATAAGCTGATAATTTAATATTGATTTGGAAATAATCAACAGTAATTTTTAGTGATGCTCTTTTATTTCATAATCTAAACATTTGATTTCTCATGATTCTTGTAATTTATAACTAAAAACGAGCAGTGATATTATTACAATAAAGTCATTATCGCCACATTTGGCATCAGATTGAAGGCTAAATTAAAGACTAATTAAAATATGTAAAAAGAATCCACTTCACAACTGTAGTAATATCAGAACTGATATCATTATAATAGGAATTCATATTTTTCTATACAGATGATGAACGACAAAACATCACAATACAAACTCCTTTAAAGAGCTTGAGCATTTAATAAATCCGGCAACAAAACTGCAATGCATGATTTTGATCAACAGAACGATTTTTTTGTGCTGGTGTGGACACTTAATATATACTTCTCATTTTAGCTATCATTATAGTTGGTGTTCTAGATGTAAACAGGCCTTTAAAAGGTAACATTGCCTAAATATATTGTTTAAATCAAAGTAGCGTTTGCTAGTAGTTTGAATAGATTGCAATAAGTTCAGCTTTTTCTCTCTCGCTACATTCCCTTTAAATCAACGTTCACCCAGAAGTAAGAAATAACACTATCAAGTGGTTACAAACATTTGTTTCTTTTATTTTAGGAACATAATATTTTGAAGAATGATGGAGACTGGTAGCCATTGCCATCTGTAGTAGGGAGGGGAAAAAATACTGTTGAAGTCAATGGGTATCAGTTGCTTGCAATCTTCAAAATACCTTCTTTTGAGTTTAACAGCAAAAAGAAACTCAAATGAGGTTTGGAACAATCGAAGGGTGAGTGAATGATGACAACGCTCATTTTTAGGTGAACTTTTCCCTCAAATTTTATAAAAGCATTTCATTAAAGCTATAGTTCACACAAATAATTACATTTCTGTCATTATTTACTTACCCTCACATGGATCCAAACCTGTTTGAGTTTCTTTTTTTTCTGTTAAAAACAAAAGAAGATATTTTGAAGAATGCTGGAAATCAGTAACCATTGACTTCCATGGTTTTTGTTTTTTCTATTAACAAAACAATACAAACCAAAACAAAACAATACAAACCACACAATATACATTCAAAAAGACAGTTATGCCAATTTTTCATTAAAGGTGACTGAAAACGCACCTCAGTAAGACTAGGATTTATCAATAACTTTAAAATGGTATTATGAGAATTCTCCAATCGACAGATAACCTTAGATCAAATTTCTCATCAAGGGAAAAAATTATCGAACTCTTACAATACAAAATAATTCACTTGCTCTACACCATCAGTTTATTTTTTATGAAGAATCCTCATACAATCATTGTATGCAACCTGCAGCTTATGGAGACACTCTTTTTTTTTAAACTATACCACAGAGGATCTGTGTATAAAAACTGCAGTAAGTTCTAAAGAGCTGTACCATAGTAAACCTCATGACTGTTTTGCAAGTGGAATTTAATCTACTTCACATTTCTGCTGGCTTCACCCCCTCAGTTAGAAGAGATAAGTAGATTCAGGCTCTTACGGGGGTCAGTCCATCCACTCGCAAGTTATTCAACTCAGGCATGTCATACGTGACAAATGAGAGTAAAAGAAACCCCTCTCCCTCTCAGTGCACCGACATCCAATTTACTAATTGTGTCTGTGTGTGTGTGCGGGTGTCTGTGTTCAGTTTCAGTTCTCTACTTCAGACTCGCTGCTCTATGAGCTTGAACGTGACAGTGTGGAGAAGAGTCAGATTCTTCTGGAAATCTCCCAGAAGCTCCCAGTCCACACGCGTACAGCAGCTGGAGGTCAGGAAACCCTTGAGTGCTATGACTAATCAGTTGCAGCTTAAATAACCAAACTAAACAGGACCTGGACCAAATGTAACTCGGTTCACGATGAACCCGTGAGCATTAGCACCATGTAATTGAGGGGAAGACACTGAACTCTAGATTCCTCCAGAGACACTGAATCTGCTATTAGTGTGTGTTTGAATGGCTTTCAGTGAATCTGCTTCAGTGATTCCTGCACTGGTTTGTAACGGAGGGGAATATTCAGATGCTGGTTATTCAGGGTTGTGGCATTGGAAATGTTTGTTTGTGCTTTGAGTTTGCAGTCTGGTTCACAAGGAGTGATTCTTTTGGGCCCGGTAGAGTAAAGTGAGTCTTTATCAAGTATGGTTTTTATCCATAATCAAAATTGATCCTCTGCTATTAACCCATTCAACTGCACGCACATTTTGAGTGAGGAGCAAGAGCACATACATTCGGAGCAGTGGTCAGCTATTCGAAGCGAATTAAACTTACAACCTTTTGGTTACTCATTCAACTCAGTAACCATTAAGCCAGAACTGCCATGAAATAAAAAATTGAACTGGTTTCCGCAAAAAAATTAAATAAAGGAAGTTTGAAACAGCATGCCAAAAACTTTCTGAAACTTTCTTGTCTGTGGCATTTATATAACCGGTAGATCCACCTTTAAAATCTTCTGCAAAAGTATCTTTTGTATAAAGTGCTCTATAAATAAATGTAACAAAAAATCCTGTGGAAACATCCACGTCAGATTGATCAGATCTTAACTGCTGTTTTCCTACTACTGTAACCTAAATATTTTTACATATTTATGCATATTCTCTCAGCAGTGTGGGTCATTTCATTTTGTTCACTAACAGTGAGCTATATTGCTGCTCATGTATTTTGAACTTAAGTTAGCCGTGAGTGAAGAATAAAAAAGATCTTTGCTGGGCTAATCTTTGTGAGTACACCGGGGCCATTATCTGTCCTTTTTTAAGTGAATTAAAAAACAAAAATCTCATTTGTGTAGCCCGATTCCCAATACCAATGACTTGTAATGTGATTTTTTTAAAAGTATTTAGCTCATATGTTTTATTCTTTTAATAAAATAGTAAAAAAGGCATAATGTGCATTCAGCTGGTTGTATTCACAGAATAAATCCCGACAGGCTTGTTTTATAAGACTGAAGGGCTTTATTCTGCAGAAACAACTGGCTGGATCCACATTATCCCACACATGGCTACTTGCCACAAAATGTAACTATTGGACACAAAATACTGAACTAATCTGAGATTATTAAACATTAAAGCTTGTAGTAAGAAAAACATAGTTGGATGTAGTATAAATTAACCTACTTTTATTATTGTGTATGTGTATGTACATATATACGATACGTGTATTGTGTCATTGGTTATTTGGTGTCATGTAGCCATAAAATAAGCAGGATAATGTACATCTAGGTGTTTGTTTTCATATAAAAGCCCTTCAGTCTTATACAACAACCCTCCACTATGTGTCGGGCTGCTGATGAACCTGTCAGGCTTTATTCTGAGAGAACAACTGGCTAGACGTACATTATACCTTACGTAACATGGCTTGGAATGTCATCATTGGCCTAAAGTATTTCAGAGAGTCTAGTAATAAAACACTATAAATTTATTAGGAGTACTGATGTCAACACAACCAACAATGACATTGGCATGCCTGGAGAGATGTAAAGAAAGAGCACTTCTACTTCTACTACTACTAATAACAATATATTTTCTTGCTGAGTGAATGAATAATTTTATAGCAATGCATAACTATAATCCTATTAATATTTGGCTGAGCTGTCCTTTTGTGGTTTTAAAGCCATTTCACAAACCCAGATATCCAAAATACATATATTCTAAAGGAATATTCCTTTAAATGCTGTAAAGTTCATACAGAAATACTGTTTATTTTCTCCACCTTGTTATTTATCTTTTTATTTATTTTTTATTAATTATATGAATTGGTGTGATCCATTTGTGGATTTAAAGACTTTTCTTAAACCTAGACACATCAATAATAGATGCCTGTTGAAACATAAAGATTGATGTTGTGAGTTCTTAATTTTCTGTTGACTAGAATTTAAATGATCTACTGATATACTATAAAATATTCTACAATGAATCTATGCTATTCTACTCAATGTATGAGAGAAAAAGTTGTTGATTTATTTGTTTGTGTGTGTGTGCGTTTGTTCATCTCAGCTATCAGGTTCTGTCATCACTGCCAGTTGATCAAACCAGATCGCTGCCATCACTGCTCCGTCTGCCAAACGTAAGAATCCGTCTCTCATGTCTGTGTGTATCAGTGCATCTCCCGCTCATCCACACACTCCTGCCTGAATGAAAGCGAGACGTAGAAATGCGATCTGTGAGTGTGTGCGATAATTACAGGATGTTGTTGTAGCTCTTGGTCACATTTATTTGAGCGAATCCTCTCAAATGAGTTTCGCTCTGTCAGGATCATGTTTCCAGCCTTTGATTAAAGTCCAGCTCGGAGTGTATGAGCGAGAGTGAGATGGAGAATAATGATGATGATGTGTGTGTTTGTGGAGATTTTTAATGTGTGTGTGTCTGATTACACTGGGTTTTTATTATTATTTAATGAGAATAGTTCCTGTGGCCTGTGCACTTCACTCCTGCGGTCTGTCTCTTTTTTTTGTCTTCTGTAGGTGTGTGTTAAAGATGGATCATCACTGCCTGTGGTTTGTAAACTGACACAAATGACACTGTTTACTTTCTAAATGCATGTTTCTGGTTATTGTGAAGGGCTTATTGATGGGTTTTATGTTTATAATATGAGAGGTTTTGCCATTTTTTAATCAGTTTAGTTGAAAATTTTGTTCTCTTTGCTTAAGTATCTTGAATTTTCTGTTCATTTCTTAGCCTTCGTAATATTACGCGTTAAGTAATATTAAGCGTTTTCAGATTCTGGGTCAGTTTTGGAACCTAAAATGTTATTTTATAAAATGATTTATCTTATGTCAAATAAATTCAATATTGTATCTGATTAGTAGCTTTTTATAAACAATTAAATGTGTAATGTGAAAATGCTGAAATGTTAATCTAAAATGTGTGTTGATGAGAAATTTTGTTTAAATATAATCATTGTACTGAATAAATAAGCACATGACTCGTTCTAGAATTGCAGGTAAGTTTCGGGCATTTTCCATTCATTTCCCTTTAACTGAGATGCAACAAATGTATCATTTACAGTAAAACTGAATCTTTATTCTAAATCGAATGTAAAATCATTCAAATAGTGTAAATGTGAACGGGAAGATTTGACTGTTGCTCATTTTTGTTTAAACTGTTGTTATACTTTTTAAACCACTAACAGGGTTGACAATAACAGGGATGATATTATCCACCATTTTGTGCTTTAGCTCAAGATGCTAACGTGAAAACAACCAGCTAACACATGGCAAGTCTATAACCGAATTTGATGTATTCGTTAATGCTTTTAAAAAGTGTATGACGAATTCACTGAAATATCCCAATAGCAGAGTTGACCAATAATGAATCTACTGTTTGATTATCCTAAACATTTTGTCAAAATAATGAGGGAAGAATAAATGACATGCCTAAATGCCTTCCAGAGATTCCTGCCAGAGGAAATGACATCACTTGAAGCAAGTCGTATGCTTTTTCTATTAGTGCTTTATAGATTATGCCTTTTATATCCTGTGTAACATAGTTGACCATAGGGGCAGATGCCTGAAAAATAAAAGAATACATTTATGATTGATATTACAAATAATGCAGAAAGTAGATGTTTCGTGTAAATGTTTATTTAACTTAGTAAAGTGCAAACACAAAGTAAAACTTAGATCATGATAATTGAAGATGAATGTATGATTCAGAAGGCACAGACAGGCCAGAAATAGGTATAGTGGAAATCTTAACTATTTTCAAGACAAACTATTCCTAAATACACAAACAAGCAAGCATAAAAAATGGAGGGCTCTACACAACTCATTCATGTTGTCCCAACACAAATCAATTAAGTTAACTTAATTGTTTTTACAAATTTAAGTTGATTGAACCTAAAATAATTAAGTTGTCCCAAAAAACTCAATAATTTTGTTGTTTTAGCTCATTTTAAATTAATAGTTTGAATAAGCAGACAAAAAAAAAACTTTTTTTTGAGTAAACATTATTTTTAGAGATAATATAAAACAGTATTGAAACAGTAACCCAAATTATATTTCAAGTCTAGAATCACCTACATGTAATCTGAGAATCACCAATATTAGCTCCATTTGATTTAATAAAATTAATTTAAATAACTCATGATTGCTCAAATTCACTTCATCAATTCTTCATATTTCGTTATATAAAGAAATATGAAGAATTGATGAAGTGAATTTTCTGAGCAATCTTTTGTTTATTTTTGCCTTTGTTAGATAGGACAGTAATCAGAGAGGAAGCAAAGTGGGAGAGAGCGGTAGGGTCAGGAAATGTCCTCGAGGCAGGATTCGAACTTGGGACGCCCTGAAGTGCTACCGCACCATAAGTCAGTGCGCTAACCACTAGGCTATTGCACCGACTTTATATTTGTTTCTAATAACATAAAAGCAATATAAATAATACCTTGAAAATAATCAATGGAGCCAATTAATTTTACTTGAATAAATGTAAACTTTTATATTAAAGCGATTAGTTTTTTCACACTGCAATGGTTTGTCAGTACAAACAAAATCTAAATATATTTGACACATTATTGGACACTAATATAACTTCATAGATAATTTTACAAGACCGTTTTCTGCACTTTAAAGTAAGTGTAGTTTATTGTTTATTTCAATATCGAACAATTGAGGTTCTATTTCTTGAGGGGATAAAAAGTGTATTTGAGGCTTAAGATTTTAGTAAAGGGTACAAAAATTTGCAAATGATTTACATTTGCAAATTTTTGTACCCTTTACTAAAATCTTAGTTTTAAAACAAACTGGTTAAAGCTGACCTGAATGTGTTATGAAGTTTTGAATGTGCATGCTATTGGAAATTTGAGCCAAACAAGGGCTTTCATTTGACTGATTATTGACATTGACTTTAGAATGTTACATCTTGTTTAACGAATAACAATGTCATTTTCTGTCCTCTTCTTTGTGCTGTTGTTGTTGTGAGTGTTATCAGGCTGAATAACTGTATGGGATTCTCCAACTATAAGTTCTTCATGCTGTTCCTCCTGTACTCGCTGCTGTACTGTCTGCTCATCGTCTCCACCGTCACACCGACCGTCATCCAGCTGTGGCGGGTGGGTGATCTCTCTATGCCTCTGCAATACACATTTCGGCAAGAATCAAGCTCACTTTTAGTGAAAGAAATGAGTCTGAGCACACAGCCACTTTGTCTTCAAACATTTGAATGATTTTATTATAAAGTATGATTCAAAGTTATGCAGTGTGACGGTCAATTTTGTTTCATCATTTCTGCATGACAATGAACTCTCATTTATGCCATAATTAATTAGTCGACATTAGTTAAATAGACTAGAACAAACAATATTTTTACAGCATTTGTGAATCTTCAAGGGTTAGTTCACCTCTTAAATGAAAGTTGTTGTCATTTAGCATGTTTATCTCAATTCAAACCATAGGAAATAGAGATCAAAATCCCATGTGATCTGAATGCTTTAATCTATATATTATAGAGCGATATGACACTTTGGAAGAGGTACAAATGCAACGGAGACTTTTATTCACATATATAAACTAAACGTTGATCTGTCAACCATGTTTACAGCATTTAAATTTGTGAATGGAAGCTCAGACAACAGCTTGAACTATGAGAACCAATCAGGTTCAGTTTGAGCAACCAATAAGATTGGTTCTTTTACATCAAGCCAGTGGTTTAGCTTGTGTATACAGTTGAAGACAAAACAATCATTTGTTATTCATTCGTTAATTTAATATTAATTAATAAAAAAGATAATAATTCAATTTATATTAATAGAAAAAACTGTGAAATGTATTATTTTCTATCATATATTTCTTCTAGGGAAAGTCTTATTTCTTTTAGTTTACCTGGGGAAAAAATGGAGGTCAATATTATTAGAGCCACTACGTAATTATTTTTTGATTGGCTACAGAACAAATCACTGTTGTTCAATGATTTGCCTAATTACCTAATCTGGCATACTTAACCAAAGTAAACTACTAAAGCTTTTAAAATGCACTTTAAACGGAATACTAGTATCTTGCAAATTAACATAAACTATGATGTCCCGTCACCATAAAAAGTCAAAAGAAATTAGTTATTTGAAATTAGTTATTAAAACTTATGTTTACAAATGTGTTGACAAACTGAAATCTCTGTTAAGCAGGTCTTGGCGTGTGTGTGCGTGCGTGTGTTTTTATATATATATATATATATATATATATATATATA
>CAIGQW010005185.1:42820-55709 GCA_903798125.1 Danio choprae | reverse complement strand
TTTTATATATTTATATATATATATATATATATATATATATATATATATTTTTTTTTTTTTTTTTTTTTTTTTGTCTAATAATTTTTAGCTAATAATTTTGTCTTTGTCAATGCATTAACTATTGTTATTGAACTGGATTTCATTGTATAGTGTTGTGTCATGGCTTTATTATTAATTATTATTACATTCCAACCGCTTTTGTGTTTCTCTGTATCTTACTGTAATATATTAATGAATTTCTCTCTCTCATTCTCAGGGCAGACTGTTTGACAGTTGTGTTAAACTGCATGTTTTGTTCCTGACACTGGTGTCGGCCATATTTGCCATCACACTCTGTTTTTTGCTCATCTTCCACATCTGGCTGCTCACCAGCAACAAAACAACACTCGGTAAATCCTGCATTACATCTGAACGTGCACAACAAAAATCAAAACCAAACATACAAAATAATAATAATAATAAATAAAACAATAAAAATGAGAGAAAAAAACAAAACAAGAAATACCTAAAAATAATACTAACAATGTACAAACATAAGTATATGCATGTACTTGCACATACAATATAAAGGTACATCATATAACAACTACGGTATATCAATAGCAGGTAATACAAGTTATACAGAGAAAAGTTTTGTATCAGCTTCCTTCAGGAAACCTACAAAGGGATCCCAAATTTTGTTTAACTTTTCAGGTTTTCTCTTGACTATATAAGTTAATTTTTCGAAAGCCAAACAATAAGACAATTCTTATTGACTTATCAATATCTTATTGACTTATCTTATTGACTTCTTATCAATAAGACAATTCCCGCAACCATTGTCCAAAATGAGGGCTTTCTGTATTTTTCCAAAAATGAGCTATTATAAGTTTTGCATGTAATAAACAAAGTTAACAGTTTCTTATCTGAACTAGTAAAAGGGCTTGTAATAGGAAAAATATTTAGAATACGCAGTTTTGGACATTTGGGTATATCCTGTTTTAATACTATGGATAAAAAGTTTAGAATTTTCTCCCAAAAATGTTCAACCAAACGGCACCTCCATAAACAATGATATAGAGTTCCTATCTCTTTGGATTTTGCCTTTTTTCTGAATTTGTACGAGTTATAAAATGTGGTGTTATTCTCTTTATAACTAAACTATGAGCTCTCTCTCTTTCCCACTGTCTCTCTCTCTCTCTCTCTTTCTCTCTTACTTTTTCTAAGAATGGTTGTCAGTCCCTTTTTTTGCGGATGGACCAGGAAGTGAGGCGTTTGATGTGGGTGTCCAGGAAAACTTTTTACAAGTGTTTGGAGAGAAAAAGAGACTCTGGTTATTTCCAGTATTCAGCAGGTCAGCATTAAACCGTATTCGCTTTTGACTCTGAGTACTTCAATTTTCACACAACACAAGTATCAAAAAATCAATGCTATCATCATCTTGGTGTAACGTACAAAAAGGCAATTTTGTGAAGCCTTCGACATTTGTTTGTGTACTAAAGTACATATTCAGCCCATGTGCAGGCACAGCATATCTGAAGAGTGGTGGAAACAGGATTGTACGTACAGAGACGCAAACTGTTTTTTTATTTATTTATTTATTTATTTTTACATAGTACTATCGCCCACTAATCCCCCATGTGAAAATCTCAGGATCATGAAACTCAATTTTTGTCATCACTTAAAAAAATAAAACTCTCTCTATATATATTTATAATATAATGTGCTCATTTCACCCCATTTTGAAAATAAATATTTTTTATCTATTTCTCAGTGAATATAGCCAATATACATTAGGTACACCTTACTAGTACCGGGTTGGACCCCCATTTGCCTTCAGAACTGCCTTAATCCTTCGTGGCATAGATTCAACAAGGTACTGGAAATATTCCTAAGAAATTTTTGTCTATATTGACATGATGGCATTACACAGTTGCTGCAGATTTGTCGGCTGCACATCCATGATGTAAATCTCCCGTTCCACCACATCTCAAAGGTGCTCTATTGGATTGAGATCTGGTGACTGTGCCAAGAAAATATCCCCCACACCATTACACCACCACCACCAGCCTGAACTGTTTATACAAGGCAGGATGGATCCATGCTTTCATGTTGTTGATGCCAAATTCTGACCCTACCATCCGAATGTCGCAGCAGAAATCGAGACTCATCAGGCCAGGCAACATTTTTCCAATCTTCTATTGTCAAATTTTGGTGAGCCTGTGCGAATTGTAGCCTAAGTTTCCTGTTCTTAGCTGACAGGAATGGCAACCGGTGTGGTCTTCTGCTGCTGTAGCTCATCTGCCTCAAGGTTGGACGTGTTGTGCGTTCAGAGATGCTCTTCTGCATACCTTGGTTGTAATGAGTGGTTACTTGATTTACTGTTGCCTTTCTATCAGCTCGAACCAGTCTGGCTAGATAATAGATTTTCCTTTTTTTTATATTGAAATGCCAGAATGAATGAAAACTTAGTAGTGAATTTCTTGAATAGTGTCATTTCTGCTCTGTCAAAAGCTTTAATCTGAGCCAACAGTCTGAAAATCGCTTACGTTTACCAGCTGTTTCCTTTTAATGTATATCACAGTGAAGGAGACGGACATTCATTCCCCTTGAGCTGGCAGATGTCATCTCATGGTCCTCCAGTGATGAACGGACATGAGCGATGTGCCACGCAAGGAACTGTGGGTAAGAAATAATTTTTTCTATCTGAGTTGACCATATGGATGGAATATTATTAAAGGGATAGTTCACCCAAAAAATGAATATTCGGGCATCATTTATTTATCCAAAACAGTTTGAGTTTCTTCTGTTGAACACAAATGAAGATATACTGAAGAAGGATGGGACAAAAAAGACATTGACATCCATAGTAGGAACCAAAAATCATATGGATGTCAATGGCTGCTTTTTTAAACAATCTTCAGAATATCTTGTTTGTTCAACAGAAGAAACTCATAAGTTTAGAACTGCTTGAGTGTCAATAAATGGTGAGGAAATGTTCATCTCTTTAATCCAGCAGGAAATCGTCCAGTAAAAGGTTGCTGTGACTTTATCTCAGCACTGATAGCGTAATACTTAGTTTATTAACATAATAGAGTCATTTAAATAGACCCAAGCATTCATTTTGTTGACTGTAAAATGAGATGAAAGGATGACAGCACTGAGCACTGCTCATATTTTAAAGCTGTGGCCATTGTGTGACCCACACACAAGCTGTGGCCATTGTGTATATTATTGGTTTTGTACATGGCAGATCTTAAAGTTGAAAAGTGCTGATTTATTTGTAATGTGGAAGTATGCTCATATCTGTTTTAGAATTTCTGGTTCATTTGCTTATGTGGAAATGACTAGAAATAATAAATGGCACTAAATAGTTGTGTATAGGCTATTGTGATTATGACAATTTATATAAAAATGATGTATTGGCCGGATATATTTTCATGGTTCTCTGAGGCATATGATCGGCCTTCTTGCCTGAAGTGAAATTGGCCATTTTTGGCTACTCTCATACATTCTCAGCATTGCCGTATTATATGCAGCTGGCATTACTGCTGGCCAAAAGGATTATATTGAAAGAGTGGAAATCCACTGCTCCCCATGTTTTAGCGATGGTTAAATGGGATGACCTCTGTGTTACACATAGAGAAGATATGATTTAATGAAACAAAGTATTTCTAAAGTCTGGGCTCCCTTCCTCCATCATTTACATATGTGGTATCTAAAGAATATTGGCATAGTTGTGATGCTGTGATTTCTAATCTGATTACATCTCCCTCTCTTGTTGGGTTTTATCCAGCCTGATCTCACGAGGAAACGTAACTATTTTACGTTTGATCAATTTAGTGGCTAATTCGTCGTGAGTTTAGTTGTATGAAAATCTATGATTTTAAAAAAGGAGGCATGGTACCAAACCCCACCCCTAAACCCAACCGTCATTAGGGTATAAGCAAATTGTACGAATGAGATCGTTCAAATTCATATGAATTAACCACTAAATCAAAAAGTTACGAATTGCCACGAGTTGGGTTTTATCATTTTCCTTTGTTTTACAAATGACATTAATGCCTAACATTTAATTGTTGCCTGGCCTTTTTATTATTATCTGTTTATTTGTTCATTTTGGCTTGATGTAACGCACTGTTGTGACAACTAATAAAAGACAATATAAAAATAATTACAAATTTGCAAAATCAAACAGCATAACAAGCTGTTTTTACAACTAAAAATCAATGCAAGTGGATGAGACCAAAAGTCTCGAACCAATAAGGTTCCAATGGATGCACCCGCTCATGCATGAAAGAATAAATGTCGATAGAACGACATGGAAAGTTAACTCAAAATCCACAGCAAGCGTGCATAATTTCACTTGCGTCAGTCGCCCCCAAATTGAGTTTTCTTGCTAATGAATCAGGGACCAGTTTGGAGAGAGTCATCCAATTATGTGTCAGCGCTGCAGTCCCAAATCTTTTATTTATCCCAGTTCTCACGCTGTCTCTGAAGGTGATCTCCTCTCTGTGCTTCTGTCATTAACTTGAGTGTGCTATCACAAAGAGTAGGATTACAAACACACATACTCTAAAATTCCCTCGCTGATGTCAAACACACTCCATACGGCACTCTCAGTAATAATAACGCTAAAAATTCCTCAAACTAGCTGTCCGTTCAGAAGGGAAATGATCTGTTTTTATTTTTTAGTAATTTCAGAAAAAAAAAGTAGGTTGAGACTGCTAGGGTTATACTGCCCTCTTGAGGCCCAAGCAGGCCTGCACCGCCTGATCCAAACTATACTGATTTCAGCATATTTGTGTGATTCTGTCCCACCATTAGTGTCGCCCGAGGAGGTCTCTGTCACCATAGCTGTGGACTGACTGGCAGAAACTAAATGAGGTATGGGAAATGCTTTTCAAGTAAAAATGTAGAACTTAAATTATAGAATATAATATATTTTTTTCCATTTCAAGGTTGATGGTTCCTCTGAGTCTCTGGACTAGGCCAGTTCTTGGAAAGTTCTCAATCACAGGTTAAGCTGACGGGACCGTGGGGAGAGCGGGGTGAGGGTGAACACCTCCCGAATGCTCAGTTTTCACCTGGAACACTTCCTGCAGCAGCGATCAGGTCTCCGCAAGCTCTCTTTTACTGATCAGGGTGTGAGAGAGCTCGATCAGGTGTCCCGGCTGACTGCTTCAATTCATTATTTTCTGCTCAAATCTACTTTAGTGGTTTTCTGTTGAGGGTTCTAGCTGTTTTTGATAAGACACTACTAATAGATTAAAAAGACAACAGCAAATAAAGACAATCAATTTAATAGAAAATATTTGATTTATTTATCATCGCTCCAGAATGTTTAGAAACAGTCTAGAATGTTTTGTTTTAATCCCAGTGGTATCCTGAATAGACATGTTTTTAGAAGACCACTTTGATCCATCCATTTGCTCACATTAAACATGGATAAATACATAGGAACTTAAAATACAGAGAACAAATCACACACGTACACTCGATTTGGGCTGGTCAAGTATTTTTGAACAGATGAAAAAGGAGGCGGGAGTAATATTGTGTGGAGTTGGTGGGCTGTCAGTCTGTGCCGAAATACCTCTGGCCGAAGTGTGTTGGAGCGACAGCATGAACTTCAGTCGTCAGTATAGTGATGTCAGGAAACTCCTGAACAATGGACTGTGCACCTGCACACACACACGCCATTATGGTCATGGACTGCACAAAAGAATGACTTTTAATTATAAAATATTATTAAAAATAAAGAAATTATTATTCTTTACCTAATTATTACTACTTAATCATTTGTACCACCATTGCCTTCATTTAAGTGTTTCAAATAAATACAACCCTGTTTTTTTTGTAATTTTACAATAATATTCACTACATTTAAATGTTAAATACTAATAAAAAAAAGAAAATGTTACAAGAAATTTTTTGATTGTAATATTACTGCAATTAGTTTTTTCACATTGTTTTTAGTTTAGACATTGAAATACAGCCTTTTATAATCATACAAAATTCTTTATAGCCATAACATTGCTCCATTTATGAAATAAATGTGTATATATATTATTGTATATATTGCAATCTTACTGTTATTAAAAAAAAACTATGCTGGTCTGATCCATGCTGCTATAGATCTACCAATATGTTTTATTTTTCTCTGGCTGATGGTGACATTTAGAAATGTATTTTCTTTTTTCCCATTCATCTATCAAAACAGGCATGATACAGAAAATCTATTCATTCATTCATTTTCCTTCGGCTTAGTGCCTTTATTCATCAGGAATCATCACAGCGGAATGAACTTCCAAGTTTATCCAGCATATGTTTTACACAGCAGATGCTCTTCCAGCTGCAACCCAGTACTGGGAAACACTCATATACAACAGCCAATTTAGCTTATTCAATTCACCTATAGCGCATGTCTTTGGACTGTGGGGGAAACCAGAGCACTCAGAGGAAACCCACGCGAACACAGGGAGAACATGCAAACTCCACACAGAAATGCCAACTGACCCAGCCCGGACTCGAACCAGCGACCTTCTTGCTGTGAGGTGACAGTGCTAACCACTGAGCCACCGTGTCGCCCTGATACCGAAAATTGAAAAAGAAAACCCTGTCCTTTTGCCACAAGCCCAAGAAATTGTGTCAAGCTGGGTACAAGCTAAATACTGGGTTTCAGATTTATAACAAAGTTTAAAAAGTTCATTTGTTACCAAGAGGGCCGTTTACCTGTACTAAGAAGATTATTCAAATATACAAAGATTTATCCTGGGAATGCAAATGGAGACTTTACATGTGTCTTACCGTGTGGAGTGGAGAACAGACTCAGTAGTATGATATGTTTAGCCTGCAGGCCGTGTTCAGTCAGCACCCGCACCGCTTCTATCACAGTGTTGCCTGTACCTGAAACACACAACAGTGGTCTTTTAATACCAGATCTGAAAGTAGATGCAGATGGAACTGGGAATTGCAAAGCCTTTCCTTCTCAATTTGCAAACTTGCTGGGGGGAAAAAAGCAGCCATTGACATCCACAGTAAGAACAAAAAATACTACAGAAGTCAATGGCTGTTTGTTTTTTAACATTCTTCATTGCATCTTCTTTTGTGTTCAACAGAGGAAAGAAACTCAAACAGGTTTGATATAACTTGAGTAAATGCTGACAATTTTCATTTTTTGGGTGAACTACCCCTTTAATGCCTTGTTCTAGAGGTGGAGTACTCACTAAGTATGGGGTACATAAGGAGAACCTTCCTTCTGCTGATGTCAGGAGGAAATTTTGCATAGTACACTTTGGCTTTTTGTGTCTCCTCGTCGCTCTGGATCAGAATCTTCCCAATGCGGATTGACCTGCAGCAATCTCTCAGGCCTTGCTCCATGGCCTCGCCTGTTCACATAACACACGTTTTTAAGTATTAAAGGATTAGTTCAACCAAAAATAAAAATTCCTGTATTAATCCCTCACCCTTATAATCAATCCAATCCTCTGAGATCTTCCTTCATCTTCAGAACACAAATGAGGATATTTTAGATGAAATGCGAGAGCTCCCTCATCCTTCATATACAAGCAAGAGTCCCGAGATGTTTAAGGTCCAGAAATAAAAAACAATAACGTCAGAACAGTATATGTGACCTCAGTGGCTCAACTGTAATCAAACAAAGCTCCAAGAACACTTTTGTGAGCCAAAACAAATGTAAAAATAACTTTGTTAAACCACTGAAGTTTCATGAAGTGTTTTTACAATGTTTTTTGTTTCGTTTCTGGATTTGAACATCTCAGATTTCACCTAAAACAGTGTTTCTCAACCACGTTCCTGGAGGACCATCAGCTCTGCACATTTCCATGTCTCCTTAAGCAAACACACCTAATTCAGATCATCAGCAGAGACTGAAAGACCTGTAATGGGTGTGACAGACAAATGAGACATCCAAAACATGCAGTGTTGGTGGTGCTCCAGGAACATGGTTGAGAAACGCTGATCTAAAATATCTTAATTTGCATTTCGAAGATCAACGAAGGTCTTGGAACAACATGAGGATGAGTTATGACAGAAATTTCATTTTTGGGTGAACTAATCCATTAAGGACATGCACATTAAATAGTGTAGCTTTTGTTTGTGAATTTTGAGACTCACCGCTCCTCATAATGCTGACCCCACAGTTCCCCTTCTCGAACTTCACACCCTCATATTTATGTCCTGCATGAGGAGGACAGAATAAAACTCGGATTTGCACAAACTCCACAGCAGATGTTGGTAATGTTACTACACAAAGGATTTACAGTGTGCTGGGGGTATTCATCAGCATGCTAACAGGCTCACCTGTTGGCGTTGTTACAGTACATTCACTGTATGGAAGCTGATTGAGGCCTTCTTCCACAACTAATCTGATCTGGGAGCAGAACAAACAAACAATCAAGATGCAGATTGAGGGAGGGAGGGAGGGAGGCAAACAAATACAAAACATGAGTCAATAGTAATTTTGCAATACAAAAAAACAATCAAGTTGATTCTTCAGCACTACAGTGAATGTGAAATGCAATCAACCATACATTCACTGTGTTGATTGCAAAATTACTCGTGCGGGTTGCTTTTATTTACAAGGACAATAGCTGGTAAAACCACAAATAAATATATTTACACACAATGCTTACCAATCTGTCAGCACAGAACACAAAATCACCTCTACTGGTAGTTCTGAGACAGAAAAAGTGGAAAAGTCACAAACTGTCACAATATATTTGACGTACAATGTTTCAAGCTTTCCAGTTCACAATATATGGTATTATGATATTGAAAAACAGTATAAGTATAACAACAAAAACTATTTCATGTATAAAGGTGTTTAGAGTAAAATATCTCAAACAACTGAAATTGCAGAAGAAGAATTATGAAGTTCATTAGGTAACACTTTACAAGACCTAATTAGTTACAATTTGACACACTTTCACATTACTTTCCTTAAAGTAACCAAGTACATTACTGTTTTTCAACAAGTAACTTGGATTGTAACGTTATTTTTTAAAAGTAACTTTTACCTAACACTGATTAACATTAACAGTGTGAAATTGCTACATTTGTTACAGAAGTGTGGCACTGCTATTACAGCTGAATTCATCCGTTATTAGCTCCATTCAATTAAAACAGTTACTACTTCTGAATTTAAAGATTTAAATGAGTTAATAAAAATGGACATGCCTAATTTTAAGTACTTTACCAACAGTTTTCATGATGGTTAACAAATAGAGCCTAATTGTAAAGTGTTAAGCAACAGGCCTGCAAAGAGTCGACCCAAATTGACAATTCAATAAATGCATCAGAGCTCAGGCCACGTTAAAAGCAAAATAATGGTTTGAAAATAACTAGTATTCAAGCATTTGTGCTGTGATGAACATTAACAAACATTACCTAATAATTGAAGAGTTAATTTGTAGAAAACATGATTTATTAAAATCTGAGTTATTCGTTTTGCAAATCAACTCTTAAATTATTCCCTGTATTTTGAGGTGCAAATGATATTATCGTGCAACTGCGTGGTCATTATCGTGATATACCATCAGCGCATGTCTACACAAAGCATGCTGCATAATGGCAGGTGGCTAATACTACTTTATTACATGTAGATTCTGGTCAAATGTCGGTTCATGTCAGTGTGCACGTGCAGTGATATGGAAGCATATGGCATCGATCTGGCCTGCATGTGGACACTCGAAATGGTCACTCTATCCAAATCCGGTTCAAAGGCGGACGGACTGGACACTCACTTGTCCCGAATGATAGTCTGAAGTTCTCGTATTTGGTCGTTTAATGGCAACAGCTTCAGCTGAGGTCCTATTTGTTGCTGGATGTCGCTCGTGGTTTGGTATTCAGGCTGTTCGGCGTCATTTTGACAGGTCTCCGCGACGGCAGCGCTGTTCCGGGCAAAGCGGACGTGCTTGGCGGCGTGTTCGGGGCTCTCGCTTTTATTATTTAGCTGCTGGTTATGGCACGGCATATTCTTTATTAGGTCCGTTTCCATACGAATACAAACTACAGAAAAGAAGATGAAATCACTTCCCTAAACCACCTGGTCCACTTAAATGAAGGCTGCTCCGCGGTGGATGGTTTCCGTGAATCTCTCCGTTACTACCACTTTCTCACCATGTCTGTAGCGGAGCAGAGGCGACTTGACGCACGCTCCCGGGAAAAAACAACCTGACGTCACATCCCCCGTTCACACGATTGGATAGAAGGCATGTCAATCTAATCTCATTGACGTAAGGGGCGGGACACTGCGGCCCTCATTCAAGACAAGCCGTCAAGCAGAGGCTCCGCAGAAGTGACTGTGATGCTTCACGACGAATAGTTTATTAAGCTGTATTTACAAGGTAAACAGTTGATATCGCGATCAAGACAATGTTTAAATACGCCAACAAACAGTACAGAAATTAAAAATGATTAGTAGATGTGTTTTCCCAGAGATGGGTTGCAGCTGGAAGGGCATCCGCTGCGTAAAAACATATGCTGGATAAGTTGGCGGTTCATTCCGCTGTGGCGACCCCAGATTAATAAAGGGACTAAGCCGAAAAGAAAATGAATGAATGAATAGTAGATGTGTCATAGGCTACAGTATTTAGTATATACATTTTGGCTTTCGCATTACTTTATTTAAAGTTAACTGCATATGTAAAACCAGACCTGTAAAAATTATTACATTTTTAAATGTAATGGATTTTTAAATAATCTGAAAACCAAAAAAAAAACAAATCCCCCAGCAGTAATAACAGTAATCATCTGCAGATATCACTTTTAAAAAAAAGTATTTATTTATAATAACTTATAGTAAGACTAATAACAGTCTTGTAGACGAAGATTTTATTTACTCTTAATAAGATGGATCTTTCCACATTTTAAAATTACCCCAGAACTCCTTTGCTGATTTTTAATTATTTAAATTATTTTTACGTAATTTCTCAAATTAAATATAATAGTTTTTAATAAACTGCCAGTAGTACAACTATTTTGCAGATATTTTCTGTTACTTTGTATGTAATGCCAGTGTTGTAAGCAAATATATTATTTTTATATTTTAACTTAAATTGATTTCCCACATTTTGTCTCTTTTCCCACACTTCCACAAACACGTTTATTTGTTTGTTTGTAACTGCGTATGTAAAACAAGTTTTTGTCTATGTGAAATAATCTAAATCCGCAGAGACCCCTAGCTGCTGCTTGAGAAGCCTTCGTGCGCATGCGTGCGCCTCTGCACCTGTTCAGCAGTGGCGCGCGCTCCCGACATCTCTGCGCGCCGCCGTACAAAATATGGGGGCGCGCTCTTTATGGCAGGTCTCAGAAGAGGGGGAGCAGCAGCGCACGAGCGCGCCGTCGTTGTCAGGGACGGACGGGGTACAGCTGGGAAAAACACATCCGCACGCGCGCACACCCCCGTCTCCGTCACACACGCACATACGGCAAAAACAAAAGCGGCTCTAAAGGAGGAGAGAGCGGAGCGGGAGAGAGGGAGCATGCGGCGAGGAGCAGGGGCTGCAGCAGACCTTTGTTTGTTTCCTGGAAACCCTGGAGCGCGAGGGAATAAAATGGAGTGGTAGAGGGGCTCCGAGGCGCGAGAGGTGCGTCCACCTGCTGCTACTGGGGAGGCAGTCCGGGCTCGCGAGACAGGGCAAACATGGTGAGGGCGCTGCATTGAAGAGGCTTACAAAAACACAACAACAACAACAACAACATCATATGACAGCATTCCACACGCCGAGCGATCAAACGGAGTCTTAAGAGCGGGCGGGACGCGCGGCCCGGGTGTAACGGGAGGTGAGTAGGCTGTGCGTGTTTGTGTGCGTGCGTGATGCGGTGAGTGGGCCAGTGTTACGCGCGTCAAACGCTGCAATGGGGAGAAATGGTGGAGCGAATGTCAGCTGTCATGATGCGTCCATATTGCACAGGTGTGTGTGTGCCATAGAGATGATGCTCAATGTCCTGCGGAAGCCATGAACCGCAGGCCAACGTTTGAAGGGACGGAGAGCATTGGTGCTCATGACGAATACGTGAGGCAAACACATACACGCTCTCTCTCTTTCTCGCTCTCTTCATCCTTTTTACACAACATCCCCCCAAGCCAAGGCCACAGCTACATGCGCACTCGTTCAAAGATAGCAGAAACACTGACTCTGTCATGTGGCGATATTCTGTACGCCGTTTTACGCATTTTCCTGTTCTCCGCGTCGGCGCGCGCGGCTCAGCGCCTGCGACCGATGCGGCATTTTGGCGATTGGAGATGCAGAATAGCAGGGCGCGTATCATAGCGCACCAGGCCTTCAATAATTAAGGGTGGACTCAAACCTGTTACGTCTCTCTGAATAATGTAAATGCTCTAGGTTATCCGAGATGTTGAAAGCGTGCTCAACTTTCAGGCTCTAGATATCGTCGTGTTCAGAGTATGGAGGACCTGTCGGTCACCGGACACCTGTGCTGGGATGCTGTTATGGAAGTTTCTTTGATGGCGGAGTGATGAGAACAGAGCCGAAGTTATCCCGCGCACAGCCTCTGCCATCAGAATCTATCAATAGACGAAACAGTCAGTCGAGTGGGCGCCGAGTCGGTTTGTTTTCCACACAGACAGTGCAGTCAGTGCTTAAACCTTTAGTTGTCAGTCAGTGTATAGTTATGCTTTCAGTGACTACAGATGACTGGCTGGCTTATATTTTGGTTGTTTGTCTGACAGGTTGACCGAGGACAGACTGCAGTAAATTTATTTATCTCTGAAAAAAAAAAGATCAAACAAACTCACACCAAAATGGATTCTGTTTCTCATTCTCTTTTTATGCGTCTCTCTCTCTCTCTCTCTCTCTCTCTCTCTCTCTCTCTCTCTCTCTCTCTCTCTCTCTCTCTCTCTCTCTCTCTCTCTCTCTCTCTCTCT
>CAIGQW010005185.1:29695-42810 GCA_903798125.1 Danio choprae | reverse complement strand
TCTCTCTCTCTCTCTCTCTCTCTCTCTCTCTCTCTCTCTCTCTCTCTTCTGTAATTCCATTGTCTGTCTCTTGGGTGGATGTTGAAGCTGAATAAATATTAATTTAGTTTTTAATAAAAGCAGTTTGCAGACAGTGCCACTGCCCTGTTCTCTATCTCTCTGTCTGCAAAGAAGGCAAGAATGAGCCCATGCCATGCTGTTCCCAGAACAGCCCTGGGCTTTTTCCTCATACCGTTACTGGTTTGGAAATAGCAAATCCTAGATCATTATATAGACACTTCCAGATCTGGAAAACAGTACATGCTGGAGAATGGTTTGTGGTGTGTAATGGTGTTAAAAAGCGCTGTAGTGGAATTTTTCTCTTGCTTGGATTTTTGCCAGCAACAGTGTCTAAACACATTATATTCTGAAATTATTTTGGCAAACTATGTTTCATGGTGATTTTTAAATCAGATGTGAAGTGCGTTTACGATTTCAAGCTCTTTAAATTTGTATCAAACTTCAGGTATCGCAGAACTATATTTTAGTTTATTTTGGAAGTCCCAGTGGTATTAATATGTAGATTTTTAAAAACATGGTTAAAGTGCATCTATTGTATTTATATACATTTCTATTATATCTATAATTCAGAGCCATCAGTGAAATACACATGATGCCCACTCAACAGTTTCAATACTCTTGTGTAATTCATAAATCTTCAATAGGTCAGTTGTGAATTTCTATGTAAATGTACCTCGTGGGAACACTTCAAACGTACTAGAGATCAGCATTTCTCCCTACAGCATATGCAGCGCTGTCATGCTTATTTATTTATTTAAATAAAAAGCAGCATGTCTTTTTACTTACATATATGGCACACAATTCTGACACATGCACACACAGCCTGGGGCAAAAGCGAGCGTTCTTTCTTTTCTGTTTCTCTGCTGTTATAAAGCTCTTTCATTTCTTTCACATCCTCAAGAGTTGTACTTCACAGTGAAGGGCAATCAGAGGACAGAATGATGTAAAACAATACAACTCACTGTAATACTGCTGTATGAGAGAGAGATGTGAAAACAGGACACAAACTGAGGAAGTACTAGAGAGAGAAAACCCATAGTTAGCATGATGAATAAATTGGCTCCTGAATTATTGGAATTTAAACTGAATTTGTGTTTTGAACGTTGAAATGCTTATGTTTTCTGGACCTCCAACTATATACTCTTAAATTAACAGTTAATCATTTTTAGCTACTGAAAAAAAGAGTTTCTTACCATTATGTTCTGTTTGACTTCTTAGGAACACAGTTTCTGAGTATTTCAAGGTTCTCTTTTTTCTATTTAATGAACAGAAACTGACTCTTCAATTGAAAAAAAAATACAATTTATTAAAATGACTAAAAACGTCTGTTTTTGCATTGTTATTTCCTATTTGGGAAATTACCAGTTTTTTTAAGCTTACTTCCTTTTAGCCTTGTAAGTTAATGGCCTCTGTTTTGATTGGCTGATGTTACTGCATACAATGCAGTATCACTATTGCCCCCTCACTATTGCACATAGTAAGTGTTTTCACAGGATTGTCAATATAAAACCATTAATCACAAACAAAGCATTATTAAACAGTTTTATTAGGGTTTGTAATGTGGAGCTGACTTCATCTATTTTTTTTTTTTGCCTAGTCTCAACTACACTGTGTCTCGTTTACAAAACAATTTGTACCTGGTTTGCAGTCAAATGCTTCAAAAAGACTAAATCCTCCGACCCAATCCGGGAAGATAAATGTACTTAAAAATAATCATCTACTTGTTCCTGATGCTATAATCCAACTGAAGTTTGTGTAAAGATGAAAAGAAGTTGTTTAAACTAAATTTCATTTATTCATTCATTTTCCTTCGGCTTAGTCACTTTATTTATCAGGGGTCGCCACAGTGGAATGAACCGCCAACTTATCCAGCATATGTATTAAGCAGCGGATGCCCTTCCAGCCACAACTCAGCACTGGGAAACACCCATACACTCTCACATTCACGGACATACATTACAGCCAATTTAGCTTATTCAATTCACCTATACCGCATGTCTTTGGACTGTGGGGGAAACCAGAGCCCCCGGAGGAAACCCACGTGAACATGGGGAGAACATGCAAACTCCACACAGAAACGCCAACTGACCCAGCCAGGGCTCAAACCAGCAACCTTCTTGCTGTGAGGCGACAGTACTAATCACTGAGCCATCCTGTCACCCCAAAATTGAATTTTGTCAAAGCAAAAGTTGTCTGAATGTACAATATAATTGGTATTGGCTTTTGATGTGACACTATGCTCAAGTACAGGCGAGTATACTCTCCTGTATATGAGGAAATAAAACTCATATTATGATGGTATATTTTCATTCTACTGCTCTTCTCCAGTGTCTATGGAAATTTACCGCACCCCGGCCTCAGCACCAACCACCCCCCTCAAGCCCAGTTATTTATTTTTATTTATAATTATTTGTTTAGTCTTTTTTTTTTTCTCTGTTGGAAAAAAAGTATAGGTCAATGATTAAATGCCAATGGGCGGGGCCTATGATGAGATGAGCTATTCATCAAAGTGGGCTCTGAAACCAGGGTATATGCAAATGTATGTGCCTTTTGAGACATCACATGCCACTTTATATCCAGACCAACCATTATTAAAGCTTGACTGAATAAATGTTTTGTTTATGAAGACGACATTTCAAGGAGCTTACAGCATGTTTTAATGCTACACAGACCACTTATATGTCAAAGATAAATGCAAATGTTATTTATCATGTCATGACCCCTTTGAAAATATACTATTAAGTTCTCAGTTAATCTGTTACATCTAGATTGCTGCAAAGTGATTTTTTTTCAGACTTGTAGATAGTGCTGATAGATTTTAAAGATTGCATGGCTTTTTCTTTAGCATTTACTGTCTGTGTCTTTGTGTGTTTCTACAGGCTGGACAGTGATAATTATGTTAGTGAGAGAGATATTCAGTTCAGACTGATGGATGTTCTACAGGAGTCCCGATTCTCAGGGGCAGATCACAGCCCCTGCCCAGTAGATGCCAGTGAAAATGGTAGGAGTTCCCACATATTTACACAATTATTTGCTTGTTACTATTATGTTAAATATGTTGTCTTAATTATTATTATTTACACATTATTTAAAAAATGTCTTTATATCACTATATACCTACATTTAAAGGTAGTTGTGCTTTTTTATTTTTAGAACCACATGACCCATTGGCAGATGTGTCAGAAGATCTGAGGCGCTGCGATGACATTGCTCCTGCTGTGTTGTCCCTGCCCTCCCTCTGTGGCCAAAGTCAGACCTCTGAAGGTCCTCTTAGCCCTGCTGACCTGCATGATGGGTCTGTCTCCAACACCACCTCTCTTTCTTCGCTATCTTCGTTCTCCTCTCTTTCCTCCCTCTCATCTCTCTCTTCTGTGCCCTGTTCCAAACCTGTGACGCCCTGGTCTGTGCCACAGACCTGTGACAGGTCATCACTCTCTAACATGGACTCCAGGGGTGGAGACTGCCTTAGCTGTCTGATCCCCAAAAATCAGACAGAACCGGAATCCTGTGAGTCCGTACTCAGCTTTGCCAGCATCAATTTGCAATGCCTTGGCCCCGCCCCCAGCGCAGGTCGCTATGGTGACCAGGTTCTATCTGACCAGCTGCTCAGCGGCCCTGCCAATCCAGCTGTAACCAATGAAGGGGCTGAGGAAGGGAGGTCAATGCAGGAAAGCGAATCAGATGAGGATCCTGCATCCAGAAGCATATACGAAGGTCTCGGAGAGGAGGCACAGGACTGGAGTTGTCTAGAGACTCTCATCAGCGAGAGCCGTATGGAGCTGTTGGATTTATGCTCTCGCAGTGAACTTGCAGTCAACCTGTTCTGTGAAGAAGATGTGGAGAATTACATGTTTCAAGAGGAGGAGACAGCACTTAGTACTGATGTCTGCTCACTCAAGATACGCTATGAGTCCTATCAGGATGGAGTGCAGGAGAGGAGTGAATCTGCCTTACAGAATGATTCTCCGCTAGGTTTCTTTCCCAGCTTACCTTGCAGTAGAAAAGAGGGGCCAAAAGAGAAACCAGACCAATCTGTTGAGATTAAAGCTGATGACCATGTGAACCCCAATATTAGCCCAGAGAGTAACTTTCTTTTTGACCTCAGTAACTCTCCAGAAGATTCTGGTGAATTCAGTGATGACAGCTCTTGCACGGGCTCCCCAGACCACGGGCTCTCCCTCCGACATGGCTGCTTATCCAGAGAAAACTCTAGCTCCTCCAGCCAGCTAAGCTACCGCCTCCGAGCCAAGAGGAAGGTGGCCTACAGAGAAGACTATTTGTATGATGTTGACTCTATAGAAAGTGAGAAAAATGCAGAAAAACGTGAGAAACAGCCTGCTGGTGTAAAAAAGGAACGTGATGATGACTGGTGCCCGAAGAAGAGGCGGCGGTCCAATAGGAAGGACCCACCTGTTATTATTAAATACATAATCATTAATCGGTTTAAAGGACAGAGGCATATGAGAGTGCGGCTGGGACGAGTCGAACCATCACCTGCTGTTGTCTGTCTGAGTCCAAATGCTCTCCTACACTATGAGAGACTTGCACCGTTAAAAGCATACTGGCAGGCAAGAGAAAAAGAGCAGCAGGAGCAAAATAGATTAAGAGCTGCAGAAACAACCAAACGTCTCAATGGCTGCAAAAGGCCGCCAAGCACTAAACCCAAACGCAAGCACAGGATGGCCAGACTCAGGATCCAGCAGATCCATGCAGTACAGAATTCCCTCCCAGGCCAAACTTTTATGGTCCCCGTCAACAATCAGCCAGAGGGGACGGAATCACTGAAAAGCACAGAGGAACCAAAAGAGGAGATTATCTCAATTACACACACTGCCAGGGCTAAAAGCAGAACACAGGAGAGAGAGGAAAGAAGAAAGGCAGGTAAAATGGGGAAGATAAAGAAATTCAAAAGTGAAGCACGACTACGGTTGAAAAAGTTGAAAGAAGCTGAGACACAGGAAGTCCCTGAAGCCTCTGAGATTGAGCAGTATAGTCCATGTTTACCAGAAAACCTTAGTAACTCTATAGAAGGTAATTTCACAAATGAAACCTCCAGTAATGACCCTGAAAAATGCACTTTGACACCAACTGCTACAGAGACTAATGGAAATGCTGAACTCCTCCCAGGGGGATACTTGCAGACACTTCTTGAAGCCTCTGAGTCATCGAGTACTGCTAACATCACCTATTTCCATTCAGTGCTGCAGAACACAACATTACAGCCAGTCCAAAGCTGTGTTCTCTCTCCTCCCTCTGAATCAGAGCTACCCCACTCTCCTCCATCTGTGAACCACGGGCCTCCCCACACACATTATGTGGAGCCAAACCTTACTGAACCAAACCAGCCCATTTCATGGCCATCCCAACCATCTGCTGACCAGTTGCCCTTCTCCCCAGACATCCCGACCCAGTCACCAATGATGCCAACGGCTTTTCCCACTCCATTGACTGTTTTAGCTGGGGATGGGACGAATGTCACAGGCTATGGGCAGGTATCTCTATCAGGGTGCAGGGTATCATACGAAGAGTCCCAACCTGATGCCGATTATGGCTTGAGTCCGGCTGGGTCTCGAAGTGACAATGGTGTAGGGCGACTAGTTAGCTTTAACTCCCTGGGGTCACTTTCTGCTACCTCTAGCAATTACAGCTCGCTCAGCCTGAGAGAGGGAGAAAGGGAGAGAGAAGAGGAGATCAGTGAGATCAATGATGGCTTCTTGCCGCATTGCAGCCCACGTCTTGTCCTACAGCAAAGTCTAGAAGAAGTTGCTCCACTTCGAGAGTCCACTGACCTTCTGGATATCTCTAACTTTACCCCTGACAAGTTCCGTCATTCATCGCTGTCTGAGATGTCTCCACCAGACACGCCTAACTCTTCCCCACAGCTGCTGGGAAACTGTGGAAAAGTTGGAGAGTTCTCAGAGGCAGCAGAGGCAAATGTGCAATGGAACTGTGGAGCTGTGCCACAGCTTAATCAAGATGGAAACCCACATCTCCTTCAGATACGCTCTTTCAACACAGCAGAGGAAGAAGTGGGGCTACGGGATCACAAAGGTTCAACAAAAAAGGGTGGGAAAAATGGACAAGGCCCCAAAAAGACCAAAACTACTAAAACAGTAAAAGGAGAGAAAGCAAAGCTCCCACGTCAAGGTTCTCGCTCTGTGCGAAAGATCAAAGCCTTGCTAGAGGGAAAAGCAGCCAAAAGTAGCGGAGGGTCAGGAAGTGGAGCTTCATCCCCAACCCCATCACTTGGCTTGATGGGAGCTCAAGGGGAGTGGCCTATTGCTGGGGGTGTGTCAAACGATGACCAACGTGAGTTCCAGGAACCATCAAACATCCTGTCCAATATTGTGTCTGGCATGGCTGAGGTACAGCGCTTCATGAGAGCCTCTGTGGAACCTCTTTGGGGGCCTTGCCTGTCACCAGGTCAACATGCCCTCCAGAGTCAGACACTGAAGATTCTGGGTAGTGCTGCTGACCTTAAAAAGCGAGGAGGTGCCTCAGGCGGAGGTCGAGGGAAGAAAGGAGCTGGTCGTGGTAGTGGTAAAGCACTGCCTAAACTTCTCCCGCCAGGATTTTTTCCTACCCTCGGATTGGACTGCCTCCCACACCGTCCAGCCCACAAAAAAATGTACCGTCACAAAACCAGTGCTAAATTTGCCCGTGAGGAACTCTTAGCAGGCAAAAGGGATGTAAAAGGAGTAGCATTGACCGATTTGGTCGAGAAACGGAGGTAATATTTTCTCTCTGCAATGTGCCCCTTCTTTTGCTCCGTTCCCTTCCCTCGCACCCTGCCAAATCCTCCTAAAATCCTTTCCACATTTCAGAGCTGCATGGCACTGACTTTACCCACAATCCTTTGCCTGGTCCACTGGAAGGCAGGCACATCCTGCATGTCAGCCCTGCTAAACTACCTACTAGACTGACTGAAGTCTCACTGTCATGGCTGCACCCTACTCACCATTGCTGCTTTGTTTCATTTTTATCTGACAAATATTTGCTTGTTTTATTTGTGTTTTGTTTGTTTTTCAAGAAGGAAATGCCTTGAAGTCTTTGGATTCTCTTTTAGTGTGGTGTTTATCTAAATATACATTTTTTTGTCTTTTTGTTTTCCGTTGCAGCTATAACACTGTACGTGTTAAATCAGTGCCACAGCACCATGGTTTAAACCGAGCCCAGCGCCCTGCTCTGTCTCTCAGCAAATGGTTGCCTTCTGTTCAGGGGTCAAAGGTCATGTGTAGTATTCTGTGCTAAGAATCATTTCCCCCTCATTTCTGTGCCAACCCCTCAGAACATTGGGCTTTGAGAAGCTGAAAGAAAGCATCTCGACTAAGATGCGCTTGTTTTCTGAGGTTCTGAAATTTCAAAAGAGATTTTAGTTTGTTTATAACTTGTGAAAAGGAGGTTCATTCATCTGTTCTCCAGTGAATCTCCTCCTGCCAGTATCAAAATGCTGTTGTACACAAACATATGCACTATTTACAAAACAAGATTATATCAGACATGTTCAAATTAATGTGCCAAACTATGAACAATTAAATGTACAGACATTTTTATCTACATAAATATTTGCTGTTTTATAATGTGGCAGTGATTGAGGAGCGTGTGTGTGTGTATGTGTGTGTGTGTGTGTGTGTGTGCTTGGGGTGGGGTGGGGGCGGGGGAGTTGTTAATCTGAGATTCACTCCTGTTGCATCACATCTGTATAAACAGCTACAGGCGAGGAGTCATCTCAACAATCAAAAAAACAAACAAACTGTTGTTGGATTATTTTCTGTGTTTTATACACCGGTCTCGTTCAAGATTAGAGGCATGAAACGAGACACGCATGAAAGAATTAGAGGGAAGAAGCCAAAGTGCTAAATGGCAGAGAAAAACATTGGTTGCCTTTCATTCCAATCAGTTTGAGGATGGTAAAAGATCACTGTTCATGTGTTAACAAGGTAAGAAAATGATCATTCCTTCTTATAACAAGACATATAATGCATTCAAACTTGTTTACTTCCCCGAGTTTCTAGTTTAGCATTCAGTAAATCTATTTCTCTGTACCTCGAATGAATTTTACACCCTTAAAACCAGTTAAGAACAGGACCAAATATTTTTTGAAGGTTTTTCTAATTTGTTGCTAGTGATGTGCATGCATTTAAAACATGATATGAATTTGTGCTGTGAATGCTGATCCCCTGTATTATTACTTTCTCTGACTCGCCTGTTTTTTCTTACCTGATCTCAAAACCATTGTTTTTCTATTGCTGTTGGAATGTTATTTGTTGTGTTATAAAAGAGGGAAAGATGCCAACTTGGTTACCCCATGTACTGTTTACTACATTGCTGCAGGATTTTGATTTTTACAACTCCCTGGAATCGCTGTTTTGTGAATAGCTATTTGACAAGGTTTTTTTTTATTGCCCTTACATTGACAGAGCGTGAATCACTTTGAGTTGTCAGACACTGCATTCATTTAGTTCGAGAACAGTTCCCTCCGTTTTCGAGAGTTCAGTGGGTCTCTGTGTAAACGATGCTGTGATTGATCTGTGGTTAGATTATTGGAGAAAATGTTGAAGAAAACAGGTGTGGAAGAAAATGAGTGACATTCCACAGCTGGTGGTGCGATAGCAGAAACGAGCTCCTCTGAAAACCTCTTGAATTTTGAATGAATTAATTTGAGGCAAATCAGCCTCACCAAGCAAAAGACCAGAAAATTGTAGTCGGTAAAAGTCACTGTAAGTTTGTTTTCCAAACGAATCATTTCCCCGTGCCGAGGGAATGGAGATGTCTCGCAGATGGTTCAGGTCCGTGACTCAGGGAACCCAACTGCATTCGCATCTCTCATTCCCTCCGCTGCCCCCTGCTGTACTGTTGTTAAACCTGCAGGACATCTGTGATGCCAGTGTCGGGTGCTCTTGTTCAGATTTCCAGAATAGAGTGAACTTTATAGCACACGTCCCCTGCGCTACCTGAAGCTGTTCATATTTATAATATCATTTCCTAAACAGTGTTATTCCCCTATAAGTGCATCATGTAAAGTGAAAACAGGCATATCAAAAACTTAATCGTGCCCTATTTATGAATGTATTATATTGTCAAGTTGGAAGTATTATTTTCATGATTTATTTGACACTACATTACTTGTAACTACTTTTGCCTTTTTTCATCATCAAGGAAAAAAAAACAACAACAACTTTCTACTGCCTGGTCTATCTTCACCTGGTGGATTATCAATGAACTCTCTTGATGTAGGAAAAAAAATGATGACCTGTATATTTTTCATTGTGCCAATTTGTAACATATTTTCTAAGTGTATATTTTTCTTAGAAAGTGATGTGAGGTCGTTCTTACTGTGGCTTCGTTCTTTTCCCTTTTCCGCAAGTGAAAAGGTTGCTAATTGCCATGACGTTCTCTTTCTTTTTTCTTTCTCTCTCTCTTATTTGTTTTTTGTTTGTTTGTTTTAAAACCAAAAATTGAAAATACTATAAAAATAAATAAAAAACTATTGTAAAGGAGAGAGAAGGAGAGCAAGCTGTGACTCTTTGTTGAGAGTTTTTGTAATTGGACCAATCTTGTTGTAAGAGTGTTGTGCTCTAGTAAAGATCTATATATTAATTTAAAGATTACAGAAAAGAAACCATGAAAACAGACAGTGGAACAATAACACTAATTTGTGATCTCATTGCTGTTTTATAGATTTTCATGTAAATTATTCTAGTATTTTGTTTTTGTTGTATCTGTCACAAAAGTTGAAATATTTGTGATCAAGCCTGTATGGTGACAAATGTAATATTGGTAACTTGCTGAGTTTTGTAATCATGTTTATGGAATAAATATTAATTAAAAGAGCTTTTGATCACTTGTTCACTACTGTCCTATTTTTATATCGAAACGTATTTAAACCCGAGTCTCTGTTTGCTGCACTGCTGCTCTTTGTTTGTGCTTGGATTGATTTCTTGTGCTGTTGAAAAAGGAATTTGAACGTCTTGTTCTCTTGCGCAGCCTAAACAAAATCCTCTAAATGATAACAGGACTACATATGTATTTGAGTAAAATGTAGCTGAATTTTTAATCTGCAAACTACTGATGCCTTTTCTTCTTATTTGTTTTGTCATGACTGTAGCACTGCTGGGAACGCATGGTAATTTTACCACTCGAGCGTTATTAACAAATAGCTTTTTTTCCCCAAAGATCTCACTCAACTTAAAGGTAGGCTATAGTTCACCCAAAACTGAAATTCAGAACAGAATTTACTCTCCTTGTTGCAAACCTGTTTGCTTTTATTTCTTCTGCTAAACAGAGAAGATGTTTTTTAAGTAACCTAGTATAGTATTTGTTTTTCCTACTATAGAAGTTAATAATTACAGGTTTTCAGTGTTTTTCTAAATATATTTGAAATATTATTATTATTATTATTTTTCTGTTGAACAAAATAAAGAAATTCAACAAGGTTTGAACCGTGTGAGTAAATAGTGTGAATTTCCATTGTGTGAGCTATTCCTTTACATTTTGATAAAACGGCAGCCCTGTAAACAATAAGCATGTCATGTGAAGCATAATTATTAGGCTTCCATCGCAAATGCAGGGATGTTTACATCTGTCAGAATTATTATTCACAGAAGAGTTTAAAAAAAAACCTCATTTCACAAAGCGGTGTATCTATTTGCTGTTTTTTTAAACATATATATTTATCTGACCACAGTACATGAAGAGGTGGAAAGTAACGGATTACATTTACTCACGTTACTGTACTTGAGTAGTTTTTTTTTGTTTTGAGAATTTGTACTTTGTAGAGTAGTGTTTAAAATCTGTAATTTTACTTTCACTTAAGTATGATTTGCCTAAAGTATTGTACTTCACTACATTTTAAAACATATCGGTTACTGAGTAAAAAATAAATATATAAGGTAATGCAACGAAAAAAGAAAAAGAAAATCGCGCCCGGAAACCACGTCACTGCAGCAGCAGAGTGAGAAACAATCTGCGGGTAAAATAGTTTGTCTATTTACTGTTGCTGGAGTTTGATTTATCGCCGGATTTTAGAAAGTTTATCAGCAAAATGCCTCTCAACCCCAGCAATGACAAGGAAAGCTAGTGTATATGGCTCGTTATTAATTTTAGCCATGCCTGTGCCCTTATTGGCGTAATAGGGAACTTTATGATGCAGAAAATAAATAAATAAATAGCACGTGGGAAGTTTCCAATAATTAGTATAAACGCATCTCCAATCTGTTGTTTAAGTAATAAAATATTATACTCAAGTAAAAGTACTGTTACTTCCAAAACAATTAACTTAAGTAAAAGTAAAGTTACATGTCTATAAATCTACTCAAGTAAAAGTAAAAATTAACTAATTACAAATGCACTCCTGAGTAAAGAGTAACTATTTCTCAAAGGGACAAGGGGATATAAATCTCTAATTAGTTGTTTTTATTTGAATAAACAACTATAAAAATTAAAGACCAATAACAAAGATATAATTATTTAAATATTTGACAGATTATCCTATTTAACAATTTAAACAAGTTCACAAATTCTAATGCAACATCTGCTATGTTAACTAAATTGTGCAAGTCCCTGTTAATATCTAATCCTGCTGGTAATGAACATTGGCAATGTTATGAACTCAGTTGGGCAAGTTAATTTCATGTAATACATTATATAATACTAGTTACTGTCATTTTATTGTAATTAGTTAATTACAATATTAATGTCTCAGAAATGTGTTACACTACTTTTGTATTACTTTTAGGTTACTTTAACCAAAACAACAGAAGTATGACTCCATTTTCAAAAGTATGTCTATGTTTTCAAATACATTTTGCTATTAATTGTAACTATTTAGAGAGATTTTTGTTTGCACAAAGAGTCTGAAAACAGCCAGTGCTCCACACAGAGATCTGATCATTTGACATCTTTCATTCATTCATTTTCATTTCGGCTTAGTCCCTTTATTAATCTGGGGTCGCCACAGCGGAATGAACCACCAACTTATCCAGCATGTGTTTTACGTAGCGGATGCCCTTCCAGCTGCAACCCATCTCTGGGAAACATCCATACACACCCATTCACACTCATACACTACGGACAATTTAGCTTACCCAATTCACCTATACCACATGTCTTTGGACTTGTGGGGGAAACCGGAGCACCCGGAGGAAACCCACGCCAACACAGGGAGAACATGCAAACTCCACACAGAAATGCCAACTGACCCAGCCGAGACTCGAACCAGCGACCTTCTTGCTGTGAGGTGAACGTGCTATCCACTGTGCCACCGTGAGGCCCCATTTGACATCTTTTCTTTTAAATATTAAATATATATAGCTTTGCATGTATGGCTATGACTGTGTACTAACCTTAATCACTTCTGGGGAGGGGGACTTATTACAGTAAAAGGTGGCAATTTTATTTTACCCAATAAATGCATTGATAATATCCACTGATTTTTATATAGTCAATCAAATGTACTTAAACTATTACAAATGCAACAAATGTATGTTTGGGCCCGAACTAAAACAAATTTAAATCAGTATTGGTTTTGCTTAAGTCGCACACTAGTTTGATCATGTATGAATATCATTATAACTATATTGTATAAATATTATTATATTATAGCTTGAGAAGCATACCGTTTTTTATGATATATATAATTTGTAAAATAAAGAGTTGCAGGTTAAGGAAACAGCATAGGATGAAGTCGCCGCGGGCATTGGTGCAGATGAAAAGAAAAATAGAAAGATAGATAGGTAACTAGAATAGACAGAGAAGTGTGAAAGGCAAACGCGTGCGCGCTGCTTCTGCGCTATGAGCTGCCTCCTTGTGCGTGCGATGGGACAGAAGTCTCCCTGCATCCATCGCGGTCTGGACCACATGATGTGCGCGCTGCTTTATTTCCGCATAGTAATGATCTTTATATAGCGGATCAAGTGCAGTGAAGTGTTTCAGACAACACGCGCAAGCTGCGGTTGCGTCATCACAACATACTGTTACGGTCGTGTTGTTTCGGTGATAAAAATATTTCCTAATATATATATATGTGTGTGTGTGTGTGTGTGTGTGTGTGTGTG
>CAIGQW010005185.1:17114-29295 GCA_903798125.1 Danio choprae | reverse complement strand
AAGGCTGTCTAAATGAAAGTTAAAACAGAAGTGTTAAAATCCAGCATTTTGCTCAGTTGGGGTTAGTAACATTAGTCCTGTCGGTGGCTATACAGGTTGGAAACACCTACTAAACTACTCCTAACGTTAAACAATTCGTTCGTTTCAAACTCAGTAGAGCAATTTTTCGACTGTCAATAACTGACTGTATTAAAAACATGTCAAAACGAAACGCTGGAAAGCCTGGCTGAAACTGTAAACGGAAGCATCATTCACGGACCGGGTGTGTTGCGTGGATGTGTCTGTTAAGCTGCCAGTCATCCAGCCCACAGAATTGTATCCAATCAAATTCCCGCAATCGACCCGCGCCGCAGTTCGTGGGTGTGCCTAACCAAGTGGGCGGGGCCCCCAGGGCACATAGTGCATTTGCTGCGCGGACAGACCTGAAACGGAGGAGATACCCGGCACCAGGCCCTCGGCTTAACATTAAATTAGAAGACATTATTTTAACTTACAGTGTTTTTCATAAAACACTGTACGCCACCCCGACACTATAGGCACCACGGATCAGCCCAAAATGCCAAACATAAAAATATTTAGCGGTAGCTCGCATCCGGATCTGTCGCAGAAGATCGCGGACCGACTGGGACTCGAGCTGGGGAAAGTGGTTACCAAAAAATTCAGCAACCAAGAAACCTGGTGAGTTTTTTTTACAGTGCGAACTGCAACTACAACCACGCTTTCACTTAATGTTTTGGCTAGGGTAAACGGAATGGTAAACACATGGTAACCGTGCTTTTTTTTAGTTTGTAGTTTTATGGTTTGGAAGATGTCGTTTAGCGTAATCAGAGTCGCACAGGCAGCGGACTCAGTTTCCCAGAATGCACTAAGCACGTGACTACGGCTGCTAATGCTAATTTTAAACGTCCTGTCTGGCCTTTTCTGCCACGTGAGAAGTCATGCCGCTTATAAATGTGCGCGTGAAGTGTTGCTTTGTTGTTATTGCATACATTCGCTGTATTATTGTTAACTATATACTACTGTAATACACTAATGTGCATATTAACAAAAAAAAAGATTACACAACCACTTTTATACCTTTACAAAAACCACCATGCTGGCTCTGGTGTTAGTGTTTATGTAATTGACATTTAACTCAAGACGAGTGAAAGACTTGTGACCCCAGTAGACAAAATCAGTCTCTAACTCTTTATCAGTGATAAATGCAACCAGGTTCTTGCAAATCAGTAGTTTCAGTTTGATTTCCAGTGGTCAACAGTGTGCTCCTTATTGAACTTTAGCTCAAATCAGATACTCCCCCTTAAATCAGGCAGACAGGTATAGATTTCTAATGCACTTATCATCTTGAGTGACTGAGACTCAGCCTTGTGTAATTGTCTATTTGCAGCGTAGAGATAGGAGAGAGTGTCCGTGGAGAAGATGTCTACATCGTCCAGAGTGGCTGTGGCGAAATCAACGACAATCTTATGGAGCTGCTGATCATGATCAATGCCTGTAAGATTGCATCGGCGTCCAGAGTCACCGCGGTCATTCCTTGCTTCCCCTACGCTCGGCAGGACAAGAAGGACAAGGTGGGGGTGAGGGGAACAGCTTGCTTATTAACACGTAAACACAGTAACTCACATATTAACCGCATCACTGTTGATGGATCCATGTGGGCTACTTTCTGTAAGTCTTTCTTCTGTGGTGTCACTGTGGTTTTCCTGCTTGGCAACTAAATATGCATGGCTGACCGGGCTCGCTGATTTCTCCTCTTTTCTTATTAATGTATTTCGAGGAAGTGGACATCAGTTTTACTTGATTGTGAGTGTATTTTTATGAGTGAGAGCTTTGTCTTTAGAGCCGGGCTCCAATCTCAGCCAAGCTGGTGGCCAACATGCTGTCTGTAGCCGGAGCAGACCACATCATCACCATGGACCTGCACGCCTCTCAGATTCAGGTACAAACAGTGAAATACTTGGCCTCCAAACACAAGTTCAAAACAATCCCTTATCTCGCATGAGCAGAGAGCAGTGGCAGGCCTGCAGTTGGGCCCTAGCAAGAGTGGGCGGGCTTTAAGTTTCTGTTGGGTTTTATAGTTCTGAGACTTGGACACTGATCGTTTTTATCAGGGTTTCAACAGGAATTCGTGGAATTTTAAAAGGTGTATTGCAGACATTAAAGTCAGGAAATTGAATGTATTATTTGTCCAAATCATGGAAGATCAGGGATTTTTGTTTGTCATTTTAAATGTTACTTTCCCATTTATCAAAATGCAAACTGAGTGGCGCAGTGGGTAGCACAATCGCCTCATAGCAAGAAGGTCGATGGTTCGAGCCCCGGCTGGGTCAGTCGGCATTCCTGTGTAGAGTTTGCATGTTATCCCCATGTTCGCGTGGGTTTCCTCCGGGTGCTCCGGTTTCCCTCACTAGTCCAAAGACATGCGGTATAGGTGAATTGGGTAAGCTAAATTGTCAGTGTATGAATGTGATAGGTTGCATATGCTGGATAAGTTGGCGGTTCATTCCGCTGTGGCGACTCGAGATCAATAAAGGGACTAAGCTGAAAAGAAAATGAATGAATGAATGAATGAAAAATGCAAATTAAGTAAAAGAATTTGCATGTTTTTTCTATTCATTTTAGGACAGGGAAATTTGACATTTGGTTGAAAGTGGGAACCCTGTTTTATGCTTCTGTTCAAATTATGATTTGTGTGTGTGTGTGTGTGTGTGTGTGTGTGTGTTAGGGTTTCTTTGACATTCCAGTTGATAACTTGTATGCTGAGCCAGCAGTCCTCAAATGGATAAAAGAAAACATCAATGAATGGAAGAATTGCACCATTGTTTCTCCTGATGCCGGTGGAGCAAAGAGGTGTGTTTTCTGTCTCCTCTGTCTCTCAGAAACATTGGGTCTCATTCATTGATCTTGTGAGCGATATCTTAATGCAAAGGCTTTCGTAAGCAATTAGGATTCATTGATGATGTTTACAATAAAAGGATTTTAAATTGAAGAAAATGTAGGAATTCCTGAAACCACACACAGTTGATTTTTACTAAGGCATTATAACATGGTGAATAAAATTTTTATACATATTATTAAACTTAATTTGTAAATACGTTTATATACAAGCATAGATTGTAAATATCAGAAACTTAATATTTTCTATCATACATTAAAACGTTTAATTGTATGCTTTTGGCTCAAAAATATGGACTGCAGTATATTTTACTATGATTTGCAGAAGACATCCACTAAAATGTCACTCTGTTTAACAGTTTTTATACCAAAAAAGTATTTTATTGCCACAAATGATCATTTGATGACATTAAAAGACGTGCGGGTCACAGTATTACAGAATACTAATTAATTATATTTTCAAATCTTCATGCTAAATTGCCACTATCCTACAAAGCAACCTATCCTGTTTTGCCAATTTGTCATCAAAATGTTTTTAATAAAATGTTATCTAGTACACAAGTATAGTTTAGAAAAGTTGATGTTGTTCCATGGTTACATAAATGTTATGCCAAATGTCATTTGACCCGTTTTTCACATTTTAACAGAAGCTATTGAAACTTTAAGGCACTTGCATTTAATATGCTCTCACTTATGCACTTGGTAAATTTAATTAAACTGATCATTTGGATTGAGTTATTTTAGTTTTAATTAAATTCCTTTTTTTGCATATTTTTTAACTATACTGTAATTTTAATAATGTAGTTTTGTTTTTTAATGAACTGTATGACCCTGACTTCACCTAATTATTCCATGTTTGCTGAGAGTCACCCGACTGTAATGGAAACTTCAGTGGAAATAGTTTGAATGCGTTTTATACAAATGACTAAACTCAGGCATGCGGTTGTGAATTTAGAGTAGTCCAAGTTCATTAACATTACAACAGGGTTAAGAGCAAATTAGTCTCCATACGCACGTCGGGAATTAGTGGGAACATTCTATGAGAATTTCTCCTGTCTGTAACAAATCAAATAATTCACATAATTTTTACTGAATGAGACCCATTATCTTTTCCTTTCTTCATTCTGTCACTGTTGTTTCACACAGTTTTCTCTGTTTATCCTTCTCAAATTCTGTTTTTTGTTTTAAAGTAGTTTTCCAAAAGATAAAAAAATAAAGTATATATTTTTGAGTGTTGAATTAGACCTCGACCTTTCAGGTTGTAAAATATGGAGAAGTGTAGTTCATAAAGTTGCTCAGGCTTTTAAAGACGATGGACATGAGTGTTTTTTACTCTTTTTAGGTGTGGAGGGTAAGGAAATGTCAGGTTTTTTGTGTGTGTGTGTGTGTGTGTGTTTCTGTGTGAGCGTGTGATTCCACTAACAGTGGATGCTTGGCCTAAAGCTTTAGCTGAACATTATAGTGGTGGGCATTTTTTTCAAATCAGTTTGAAGCCTTTTAAAGCTTGGCTAATTTAATCATGCTGATTACACCATGTGACTTGTTTCTGGATCAATGGACAGCGCCCCCTTTTGTAACCATTTAAAACACTGGATTGAGAGAATGAGTGAGCTTATGCACATTGGAGTTTGGGCTTGTTTTTTTACTGTAACACTTGCATATGTGGATTCTCTGTAAAGTGTGCAGAGAAGTCTGAATGCATCTATTGTCATTTCCCACTTTTGTATAGAGTGTTACTTAAAAACATATCCGTTTTATCAGAGTGACATCCATCGCAGACCGATTGAACGTGGACTTTGCTCTGATCCATAAGGAGAGGAAGAAGGCCAATGAGGTGGATCGGATGGTGCTGGTCGGAGACGTGAAGGACCGAGTGGCGATTTTAGTAGACGACATGGCAGACACGTGTGGGACAGTGTGTCATGCGGCTGACAAGTGAGGACATGCATGATATGCGGTTGCTTTCATGCTCAACACAGATGCACATTCAGGATTATCCTGCTAATCTGTCATGCTTCCATACAGCGTTTAAACTACATGTGTGTCTCTGTCTTCTCTCAGACTGGTGTCTGCTGGAGCCATTAAAGTCTACGCCATCTTGACTCACGGCATCTTCTCTGGCCCGGCCATTTCTCGCATCAACAATGCCAACTTTGAGGCTGTTGTGGTCACCAACACAATTCCACAGGAGGACAAAATCAAACACTGCAGCAAGATTCAGGCACAGACATTTATCACTTAGAAAATCATGTTATGCCTTAGGGCTGGGTCATGAATTCCAGATAATCACAATCAAATTTAGAGATCGCTTCTTAAAGACGTTAATTAATTTTCACCTGCTTTCATTTTATGTTCTACGTTCAACAAAATGGGAATCACACGATCATATAATAATTGTATTTTTTTTTATATATTTATGTAATTATTTATAATTCAAAATCCAGCATTGAATCCAAAAGCTGTAAGTCTGAATGGAAACACACAGGGAAATTGGTATTCATCTTTGATAGTTTATTTTGTTGAATATTAATGAGTTAATCATGGGTTTTTAAAATTAGTTAATCCTGTGATGGAAAAGCTAAATTTTCAGTACTAATTTGTGCGTTTTTAATGTCACATGACTGAGAAATCAGCTCAAGAAATCTTTCTTATTTTTCTAAATGTTGAAAAACATTTATTGTACAGTACTGCTTACTTTTGAATATCCCATACATTAATAAATATAAAAATAACTAGTATTGTGGAAAAGGTGATTAGCGTCATGCCACGTTAAAGCAGCAAAGTTATGTTTAGTGTTGAATTTTGTAATAACTAAAAGTTTATTTATTACAAAGAGTTAAAAGTTGAGACTTTTTTTTTGCATCAACCGTAACCTATTATTGCGTTTTGTTTTTTTTTTTGTTTTTTTTTAATGAAGATTTAAGGCTACAAAGATTTGTTCGTTCATTCACTGAAAATGTCAGGCTAAAAGATACATTTGGGGTTTTTCAGAATATAAATTGCATCATGAAAATTTTAAATTAATTATACTAAAATTATTATTATTGTTCATAACCCAGCCCTCTTATAGAGTGCATCCGGAAAGTATTCATAGCGCTTCACTTTTACCACATTGTTTATGTTACAGCCTTATTCCAAAATGGATCAAATAAATTTATTTTCTCAAAATTCTACACACAATACCCCATAATGAAATTGTTGCAAATTTATTTGAAATAAAAAACCTGAAAAATCACATGTACATAAGTATTCACAGCCTTTGCTCAATACTTTGTTGATGCACCTTTGGCAGCAATTACAAGCCTCAAGTCTTTTTGAACATGATGCCACAAGCTCGGCACACCTGTCTTTGGGAATTTTTGCCCATTCCTCTTTGCAGTATCTCTCAATTTCTATCAGGTTGGATGGGAAGCAACGGTGTACTTTAGGGCTGGCCTCTGGCTGGGCCACTCAAGGACATTCACCGAGTTTGTTGTGAAGCAGCTCCATTGATATTTTGGCTGTGTGCTTTGGGTCATTGTCCTGCTGGAAGATGAACCGTCGCCCCAGTCTGAGGTCAAGAGCATTCTGAAGCAGGTTTTCATTCAGGATGTCTCTGTACATTGCTGCATTCATCTTTCCCTTTATCCTGACTAGTCTTCCAGTTTCTGCTGCTGAAAAACATCCCCACAGCATGATGCTGCCACCACCATGCTTCACTGTAGGGATGGTATTAGCCTGGTAATGAGCGGTGCCTGGTTTTCTCCAAACGTAATGGCTGGCATTCACTCCAAAGAGACCAGAGAATTTTGTTTCTTATGGTCTGAGAGTCCTTCAGATGCTTTTTGGCAAATTCCAGGCGGGCTGCTATGTGCTCTTTATTAAAGAGTGGCTTCCGTCTGGCCACTCTACAATACAGGCCTGATTGGTGGATTGCTGCACAGATGGTTGTCCTTCTGTAAGGTTCTCCTCTCTCCACAGAATAATGCTGGAGCTCAGACAGAGTGACCATCGGTTTATTGATCACCTCCCTAAGGACCTTCTCCCCCGATCACTCAGATTAGATGGCCTGCCAGCTCTAGGAAGAGTCCTGGTGGTTCCAAACATCTACCACTTATAGATGATGGAGGCCACTGTGCTCATTGGAACTTTCACAGCAGAATTTTTTTCTGTAACCTTCCCCAGCCTTGTACCTCGAGACAATCCTGTCTCGGAGGTCTACAGACAATTCCTATGTCTTCATGCTTGGTTTTGTGCTTTGACATGCACTGTCAACCTTAGGACCTTATATAGACAGGGGTATGCCTTTTCAAATCATGTCCAATCAGCTGAAGTTACCACAAGTGAACTGAATTAAGCTGCTGAAACATCTGAAGAATGATCAGTGGAAACAGAATGTACCTGAGCTTAATTTAGAGCTTCACGGCAAACGGCTGTCAATACTAATTTTAATTTATTTTAATTACATTTTTTTTTTTATAAATTTGCAACAATTAAAAAAAAAAGTTTTCTCACATTGTCATTATGGGGTATTGTGTGTAGAATTTTGAGTAAATAAATGAATTTAATCCATTTTGGAATAAGGCTGTAACAAAAAAAACGTGGAAAAAGTGAAGCGCTATGAATACTTTCCGGATGCAATGAACATGACTTTAGCGAGAGCACATTGACTGATTTCTTTCTCTTTTCCTCTCCAGGTGATCGACATCTCTATGATCCTGGCTGAAGCTATTAGGCGAACGCACAATGGAGAGTCCGTTTCATACCTGTTTAGTCACGTCCCCTTATAACACACAAACACACCTACACGTCATCTCTTCATGAACACGTTCACTGTGTACAATTTCATACAATTTAGAGCTATTGCTGCGTGTGTTGAGCCATGTTCTTTATAAGAGTCTCAGGCGCGTATCATTTATCTCGAGATATATTCTGAAGAGCGAATGAAAGCTAATGTGCCATATATGTAGTTCTCCTTTCTCCTGCATGTGCTCACTCTTCTTTTGTCCTCTAAGAATATCACGTGTAACTCAATCATCGTTCTCATCACATTTCACACCTCATACTAGGTTATATAAAGTTTTCTGCATGTTCGTCTGAACACGCTCTTGATTTCTGCTGTCTGTTATTATTCTAAAGAAATCGTTTAAACCAATCATTAGATAAAAGAATTCCCTGCTTATAATGGAAAATTCTGGATGTTTCTTAGCTTTAAATGTTGTGACTTAAAGGTACGATTTCTGAGATTTTGCAACTCTTTTTAGTTTCATTGGAAAAACTAATTACTAACACGTGGCTGTTTTGGAATAGTAGGAGTAAGCCACTTTAGATTGCCTGTCATTTTTATGGCAGCTGATTGTTTGTTTGTTTGTTTGTTTGTTTGTTTGTTTCTCAGGTTTCAGTTTTAGGTTAATTTCTTTTTCTTCCCTGTTTGCTTTAAATAATTTCATCTCTTCAGGGTCCTTTGACAGGGTGAAAACCTAGATCTGAGTGGAGAAACTAGGTCACTTTTTTTTTTTTTGTGATAGTTTATGTTCATGTTTACAGTTAGGCAGCGTTTTTGTCTGCTTGAACACAGATCTGTGAAGTGCCCTTTAGATTTGATTGAACACACACAAACACTTAAAGTGTTAAGTCAACTTATTGTTAACTTATTTGCGTTTGCTGTGGAATTGGCCCAAATAATCAGACTGTTGAACCATATTTCTGTGTTTCTTGCTTGTATATCTGTGTTGGTCTGTGAGTTTGTTTCTGGAGTATGTTTTTGTTTCTGTGCAACTTAAGCAAGATCTGAAATGATCAATTTAACAATCCAACAGCTTACACTGGAGCAGGAAGTGAGATGACGGCTCAATTTGATAGGTCTATGCTGTTTGCCTTAATGGAGAAAAAACTGACGACTGTATCTTTTTCTGAATGCAGAATAATGAGTAAAGCATTTCATGTATAAACTGCACTTCTGCTTGCCTGATTTTCACATTATATTATAGATGCTATGTGTCCTGTTGTTTTATGAGCGGATAAAATAAGGATTCTCTTACATTTTAGTATAGATGCACCTATAGTTGAAGACAATTACTAGCCCTTCTGTGAATTATTATTATTTTTTTATTATTTCCTAGGTGATGCTTAACACATTTTTAAACAATTTAACTAGCTTTTGTTTTTATCATGATGGTACGTAATGTTTGTAGTTGTTTTATGACAGTATTCAACTTGAAGGGAGTGCTGTTTAAGGGCTTAACTAGATTAAGGCAAGGTAGGTTAATTAGACACTTAAGCTGGCTAATAATATTGATTTAATTTATGTGTTTATATTGTATTACTATTTTAGTTTTTTTTAGTTTTATTTTAATTATTTATTAATAAATGTTTTTGCTATAAAAATATTTGCTATATTACATATAAACGAAATGGGTCTACAGTGAAAAGTTTCCATGTTCATTAAAAAAAAAATCACATGGGAAATATATTTTTTATTTCAATTTCACTATTTTTTTCAGCTGAATATAAAATGTATCTAGTGAATGACAGCCAGTTACTCTGATTTATGCCAATATTGATCTTGGTTCTGCCGTTTATTCCTCCTTTTGAAATGATTATTACACATTTGTGGTTAAAATAGCTAATAATTATTTCTATTTCAACAAGTTGTTTAAGAGGGACTAGTCTCACTCATAAACACAAAATACACGTTCTTAAATCAATATTTAAAGAAGATTTAAGATTTTTATTTGACTTTTTGAGTGTTCAAATTACGTTTGACTGAATTCAACAGAAAAGAATCCTTTTAATGCGCACAACACAAAGGAGCATCTCTTAATTAACTGATTAAGTCGATGTTAAGGGTTTAGTAAACTTTACCCACAAGGTTTTTACCGTCTTTTACAGAAGACATTTAATGACGTTGTTTAACAACAGTTTATATACAAAAATAATCTGCAGCTTTCTAATTATTTGTAATGTATATTTAACGGTTTAAAGAGTTTCAACTCTTGCATCTAACTAGCCTTTTATAAACAATCACAGAAAAATTGGACATGTCTTTAAAACCGGTAAATGTTTTAATTCACATCAAGATAAGTAAGCTATATATTTTCATGAACAGAAACATTTCATTTGAATTGTCAGTATCAATCTATGGTATCAGCCCGTATAGTAATAATAACCGGGCTCTAAAATCTGCACGTTGAAAAAAAGGAAGTTACACGTGTGCGCACTAGGTGGCGCAATTTATTTAGGTCTACTGCCCCGCTACCCTTACAATTTATTCAATTAGTTATTGGGGCTATTTTTTATTTTATTTTACTAACTAAGCATAGTCGGTAAAACTGCTATAAAAATAGTTTCATTTATGGAATAGACTATTTTGCTATGTAGCTATAGGTGCGTGGATGTGTAGCTATACACGCATTTAAAGACATCGCTAATATTTAATTCATAATGGGTTGTATGAGTTAATTCTATCTGAAAATATAGAGCCAGTAGTTTGAGGTATAAATATTATTGTGAACAGTGGCCATTATTCTGACAGCCAGGCAAAAACCCAAATTCACTCTTTCAAAATCATCACACAATAATAAAAATAATAATAAATAAATAACAAATCCATAATATTGCAGAAATCGTCAGGAAACCCCCGATTTGCTCAATTACCTTGTCGTTTGTCAACGTCACACTGAACGGAGCCTTAATTTTGATCGGAGCGCGCCTCGCCTCGAGCTCATGGTCAAACCCGCGCGCGCTCTTCAGGCTGCTGTTCTGCCTTTATCTCTCCCCACGATTGCGGGATTATCGTCTTATCTTAACGAGTAATGTTCCCACGGCTCCGCAGAGCAAGCTATCCCGTTATCATCCACTTGTCGTATTTATGGAAGCCTGTTTTTGAGTAATGTGGAGGACTAGTGTGACACAAGAGCGCGCGTGCTTGTAGGCTATACACACGACCCGTTTGTTAAATTGAGCTAACAGTATTCCAGAGTTATCACTGAGGGAATGTTGTTGTTTTTTCTGTCAGCAGCAAACAAATTCAAAGGGACTCACACAGAGAGAAAAAGCCGGAGAAGACTGAGCGCTCGCCTAGTTACCTCCTCTCGACCTCCTCAACTTTTCACCTCGCAGCGCGCAACCGTCGCGCGCGCACTGATGCTGACTGACAAGCGCTGATTATTTGCCCAACAGTTTTGCAGCCTGCGCCTAAATTCTCCGCTGGAATGTGAGTATATTTAATTTGTCTTGTTGTGCCATGTCAGCTATTTCCTCAATTTTAGATTTGGGAAGCACTTTGGAACAGCAGGTTGACCGTAAGGGAGCAGGAGAGGTGTTCGCGCGGTGTGCTGCTTTTGGTGGATTTGGTCGCCGTGTGACATGGCGTGTCATAATGAGTGTGTGAATGAATAAAGATGTGACGACACAGAACGACATCACGCTAATGGGAGACAGAGAATGGATGGAGGGAGAAAAGAGAGGGACGGCTGAGGAAGGGACAGAGCTTGGCAAAGCGGTCTGAGAGGAAAACAAGAATGAAAGCATTATAAACTCTTTCGCAGACATTAGAATATGTAACTTAAATAGATGATATGCCTACTGGATACGTAGCATAATAATAATAATCAGTGGAGATATAGGCTACATTTTAAATCTATATCTTGCAGAATTAAGTCAGCAACGAAACGCTCCTTAAATAATGAGGTGAGGAAGGAGAAAGATTTCGACGAAAATATCAAGAAAAAAAATTAAGAATTTGAATTTAGTAAAATAAAATGTAGCGAATAATAAAATATTTTTTTCTTCTTAGAAACGCGTTTCCTAAGCAAAAAAGGTGCTCTTTTATCCTAGAATTATCCGTCGACCGCAAATAGCTTAAACCGCTTTTTTATCAAAGCTAAATAAAAAAATAATTGTAGGCCTACTAATAATTTCGATTTTACAGGGATTTAAATATATTGGTTGTTTTCTGCATTTTTGAGTTTGGGTGGATTGTTGTTTTTGGTTTAAATCTGAAGATCACCTGGTTGAAACATTCATGCCATTTTTTTCATGGCGAATCTTTCAGTCCACCGTAGTTGAACTCAAACGGGAAGATGGCGAATTCAGTGTTCGGATCTCTACGGTCATGTTCCGGCGCCGATTCCCCCGCGATGGACTTCGAGAAGGATAAAGATTCAGGACATCACGGACGGAGCAAAACCGGTTCTCCGCCACTGCAAACTCAGCTCTCCCAACAGGTCAACCATATTTGTGTGCAGCCCTATATGGGAAGAAAAAAATGTTTTTTAAATAATTATATATATATATATATATATAT
>CAIGQW010005185.1:0-16714 GCA_903798125.1 Danio choprae | reverse complement strand
ACACACACACACACACACACACACACACACACACACACACACACACAAAAGTTCTGCATCATCAGATTTTACAATATGGTTTCATTAGTTAATATATTAGTTAATGTATACCAACATGAGCAATACTTGTACATCCTAATTCATATTTGGTAACATTAGTTGATGTACTCTGAGTTAACTAGAGGAACTGAGAGGAACTAAAAATGAACAACTTTATTTTCATTAACTAACGTTAACAAAGATATATAAATACTGTAATAAATGTTTTGTTCATGATAGTAGATACATTACCATTAACAATACTAATACAATAATATAAAGTGTCATCATCATACATTATTACATTAAGGAATTTAATTAGTATCAACCTTTTTGATTACTTAAAAAATTAAGTAGCTACAGTTAATTGGGTAGCACTGAAACCATTAAATATTATTTAAGTTGTCACAATCACAATAAATACAGTTTCACCATCACACTGCCACTCACAACTTAAATTAAGCACAAAGAAACCTACCAGAAACTCTTTTTAAGAGTCACACATAACTGTATTAAACACTAACAGGCATTCCTTCACTAAAAAAAAAAACATAAAAACGATTAAACTTATTGATGAAAATGTATTGAATAGGTTCACTTTATTAAGTTCAATATAGAATTTAAGTATATGTTATTTATGTACTACTTAGCCTACTATTTTACTTTTAAGTATATTTTCAAGTGTAATTTGTGTGACAGTAGTAAACTTTGACTACGCAATAGGTTTTATTTCTACTGTAACCATCCAAGAAGTACATGAATTATGTTTATGATAAATACATAAAGACTAGAGTTAAAGTATAAAGGTATCTTAATAGAACACATGAAGAATTATCAAGTCAGTTTAATTAAGCTACTACCATAAATGACAATTTAAAAATCAGCATTTGAAATACACATGATATTATGCTAATGCAGTGATCAATATTACTTATCAACAGACTTCATAAAAAATAAAGTTTGCGTCCTAAAATGTTTATTTTAATTAATAAATCAGAATTTTTAACTTGCAACCGTGTGGTCCTCTAAGTTGTGGATATTGCCTGAAAACATTTCTTGCAGTGACATGATTAAACTCTTCCCCTTTTCACTGAACTGAACACATAACCAGTGTGTTGACCCGCAAATCTATTCCTGTCATTTTCTGCAGATCATTTTAAATTCCATGCATAAATACCAGCCGCGTTTGCACATCGTGAAGGCAGACGAGAGGAATAGCTTTGGCTCCAGCAACACGAGTTTCTGCACACACTCCTTTCCAGAGACCACCTTCATTGCTGTGACGTCCTACCAGAACCACACAGTAAGCAGCAACACCCCTATAATCACAAATAAACGGAAACATGTTCAGAAAGCACCAGCACTCATCTTTAATCCCTGTTTTTTTTTTTTTAGATCACTCAGCTGAAGATTGAGAATAATCCATTTGCAAAAGGTTTCCGCGGAAATGATGATATTGAATTGCATCGCATGTCCCGTACACCAAGGTGGAGCACACATATTTATGGAAGTGCAACACAAAAACATATTTTATTCAGAAGATCATAACAGCACCATGAGTTTGTGTTTGTGAGCAATGAGGAATCACTAATGTTCTGTAGTATTTTCATAATGATTTATGTATGTTCTATGTTCCCGCATGTCATCGTGTGTTGCTTTTGATGTTGTTGTTTAAGATACACAGAGAATATGTTCTCCTTTTAACTAGCAGGCTTTGGGAACAAAAGTCAGAGCTTTGCGCTGCATGTTGATAGTATTGAATGTGACACACGAGAGAGGGATATTTATAGTGTAACAATATTAAGAGCGGAGTGGCACAACACACTGTCACACAGAGAGGTCATTGAGGGGCTAATGTGTGTGTGTCTGAGTAAATGCGTTTTTGAGAGAGAGAGTGAAAAAAAAAACTGAAAAAGAGGAATGAGTCAGATTGGGAAGAGGGTATAGAAAAGATTTTTAGCTACTGTAATTGTCCCTTAGCTTGGAAATTTAATTAGAAACGATCAGATCAGTACTGTGCAAATGAATACCTTACCCGCCTCACAGTGCCAATGCAAGTCACGTGCGTGCTTGCTCTCTCTCTTTTAACACCCAGATCTATCAACCCAAGTGGGATTCTTCCACTTAAAGTACTCTGTTTCTTTTACATCTTGAATGTGTCCATTGGATTCTTCTGCTAAATGCAATTTTCCTCAGTTTTTTCAAACTTTTGTCAGGGTCTCTGCTGTAGGAAAGAGTCTGAAAGCTGTTTTGATGTTTTCACAGTAAGGAGTATCCACTTGTGCCACGTAGCACGGCGAGGCAGCGTGCAGCTCCGTCGTCTCCTGACTGTCTCTCTCAGTCTGAATACACTGTGACACAAAAACCCAGCCCTGGCTTCACCTGCTCCGACACGTCAGGTACAGAGTGCAAAACAAAGAATTTGAGTTATCGTTTATTCACGTTTTATTTTAGGTTAGTTGAATTTCACACAAATGTTGGTTGCGTCCCAAATGTAACAATGCAAACATTTTTTTTTGCGTTTAAAAGATGTCTAATAGATGTTCAAACATAGACGTCTTGGCTAAAGCAATGCTGAATGTGGGCTGTCAGTGAAAATCTAAAAGACGTCTGACAATAGTCCAGAAATAGACAGGAATGAATGACTACACATGTGAAGTCTTTCTAATCTGTCTATTTGATGACTGTAGTCTATTTTTGGACTATTGTCAGACGTCTATTAGATTTTTCACTGACAGCCCAAATTTAGCCATGTTTTAGCTAAGACTGCTATGTTCGAGTGTCTTTTAAATACAAAATTGCTTGGTGGGTATGCACTTATATCTGTGCATTTATACACTCACTCCACCATAAAGTGTATGAGTTAATGCCGTCCCAAATGGAACAATAATACTTTTTTAGTTACTAGAATTCAAACAGTTTTTTTGTCGACATTTAACAATGCCAAATTAGTGAAGTAAATTATCAAACTAACAATTCTGTCATTAGTGTTATCACATACACCATCGGGAGGTGGCATAATTGCTTACGTAGGAGAATTTTGCTTGCACAATCCAGCATAAATAAAGTAATCCAATCTTTGTGGCTGATGGTGGCTGATGGCTCCTCCCCTTTCGCTATACATGAGACCTTTGAGTGCATGAAGTGTTCAACATTCCAGACTTATTTTTATCGGTTGAATAAGTACACCATCCAGGTATTTAAAGTGGACTGATTCTTTTGAAAGGTTTTGGTGTAAATACACAATTTCCATTAATTATACAAAAAAAAATACGTTTGGTTATGAGTCAGTGAACCATTTAAAGCCTTTAGTCAGGTAAACAGTCTTCCTCAATGGAACTATAGGAAAATTCATGTTTGTAAGACATCCATTATTCTGTTTACTGAGTGCTTGTTTATGGGACAGACAGTGTTACAGTATTTGAAACATCATGGCATGTTACCCAACAAGCTGACATTTTGTTTTACAAAAGCAAATGTGGTCATGGTCACTACATACAGTACCCCACACTAGATTAGAACAGATTGGATTTATTTAAAATAAAACAACTAAAATCACTGCTTAAATAGTCCTATAACATGACCCGGTTTTCCCTATTGTTTTGTCACTGTTGTTTTATAAGAGTATTAAATTTTAATCACAATTTGTGTTATGGGATTTACTGAAATGTCTATAAACATACATTTTCTGACTTTATGCATTCAACAGGTTCTATAGTGTTCATTTACAGTGTAAAATTTACAGTGCTCCTATAAATAGTTTCTAAATGTTCTTTTCTCTCATTTCTCTCTCGTTTGTTGTCTAGACTGCTCCACACAGTGTAGAGCACTCTGTACCGTTTTTGCCTTAGTGCATGCATCCTATTATTAATTCAAAAAGTACTTGACAGTCTTCTGAGCAAACAGCACCCAAAAAACAAGCAACTTCTTTAAAGCAAATATGCACTTTTCACTTCTGTATCGCCATGTCTTTGCTGTAATAATAGAAGTGTCTTGTTTTATTTTCTCTCCGCAGGTGATCAGAGCCTCACTGAAACCCCTAGCACTCATGACCCAACTTACCCCCTCTTCAGCTACCAGCTGTCTCCAGATGTGGCCCCCTGCAGTATGGACACCACGCAGCACCAGCCCTGCATGTATGGAGGCTCTCAGGTGGGCATGGAGGAGCTCAGGTGGGCCTCTTATTCAGACAGCACAACTTACCAAAGCTTTTCTTCTGCTAAAGAAATGAGTGGGACTTTTGTTCCCCCCGCCGACCTCTCTCAGGAACTTTATCCTCAGTACACCTGTGAGGTGGGAGTCCAGTCACACTGCATGATGACTGATTTCTCACTTTATGCCTGCAATCGATCGTTCAGTCAAAACCAACAGCCAAACAACTGGTGTGGGGGAAGCTGAACAAGTGTGTACGTGTATGTGTGTGTATGTGGATTTGCGTGTGTGTGTGTATAAAAGAGAGAAAATCCATGATCTTTGAATAATTGTGGGTAAATTACTCATAACTGCATCCTGAAATCACAAACATCTGTTTTGCTCCACAGTTTCAATGTTTTAGTCAATCAGGTCTAGCAGATTAAATGCTACATTTGATTCTGCTTTAATCAAATTCCACATTATAGTCAAGCTTGAAATTATTCACACCCCTGGAAAATTCTCACTTATAATTTTTGTTCAAAGGTAAATAAAATCTGAGAAATATTTTTTCCACAATGATGCCTCTTGTACATCGTCTTGTTATCTTTGGGAGAAACCTGTGTCATTTCTGGTAAAACAAAAAGCAAAAAAAAAACTTGCTGGTTGAATGAAAATCAGAATTTGCCAGAGGTAAAAATAATTTCGAGCTTGGCTGTAATTTTGTTTTAAATAAAACAAAGTAAACTTTTTAAACACTACTTTTAATTACCATACATTTCTCTTTTTTTGCCCATTAGCTGGTTAAAAAAAATAAATAATAATAATAATACGATTTAAAATAAAGTTTCCAGGTTTAACCAAACAGGGTTTTACAGTCTATAACATTGCAGTCTATAAAAAGCAAAATTTAAAAGCAGAATTTCTGTAAAGCAGAAGTGAATGTAGAAAACAAGCACTGAAAAACATAAGTTGACACATACACACAAAAATAATCTTCAAAAACTATAGATATATTTCAGATGCACCAATACTAAATTATCAACTAATACCAATAGCTGATTACTTAGAATGATGTCTGCCAAAACCAGTATTAATAGGTTGGTGGTTCTGTCTTTCATTACTTCTTTGAAATTAATCATTAATTCCCAAATTAATATTCTTAAGACATTAATTCAAATTTTAGCCAAGATGACTGAACTCTGCCTCAGTTTTGATGAAGCAACACATCTCACAGCAATTCATAACTTTTTAAGTGGCTAATTCATACGGTTTAATTTGTACATTTTAGTACGATTTGCTCATTCTTCAAAGACGATTGGGTTTTGAGATGCGGTCTTGTGGCACACCTCCATTTAACAAATTTAATTTTGTACAAAATCGTATGAGTTCATACATTACTACAAATTAGCCACTTTTCTGTAGAACATTTACTTTGACAAAAGGTTATTTTTCTTGGAAAAATGGATTTCCATTTGATTTTGAATAATATTCTTTACACTAAACTGCTTCTCTGTGAACTGTTCACTAAAAGTTTTTTATGATCTTCTGTAGCTTCACAGCAAAAGCTTGTCCCATCCTCTTTTGATGTTGACTGACTGAACATGTTTTTCATGTTCACAATAACTGTGAAGCAACAAAGCAAAATAATGGGATTTCAGGATAATAAAAAAAGACGTTTAACTTTTCGGTATTTTAAATTTAAACACAAAACATTTCATTTCCTCTTATCTCGAACCCAGTGATGGACGTTTGCTGCATGTCCCTTGCGTCTTCAGTAAAGTGTGTTTGAGATTTTGTGTGCATTTGTATAAATATGTGAAGATTTCTTTTCCATCAAGAGACAACTACAACAAGAATTGAAAGAGGTGTGTTGTTTCACTGTGGCCAAAATGTGTGAAAACTCTTTTCTTTTACTGCTTCACTTTGGATATGTTGATGTACAAACATTAACCAACCCTCGAATCCACCTTAACTCGTGAATGCGCCAGCTTCAGATGGGGTCCTTTATTTTGTTTATTTGTACTTTCTGATGAGAAAAGGGAATGCTGGGTACTGCACGTGTCACAGTCTGTTAAGGGAGCAGTGATGTTTCCAATCCTGTCATTGCCCAAGGCGAGAGATACAGAGAGAGAGAGAGAGAGAGAGACAGAGAGAGAGAGAGAGACAGAGAGAGAGAGACAGAGAGAGAGAGAGACAGACAGAGTGGAGGGGCACATCAGCTGGACATTTATTTATAGACACACCAGTTCGGAAATATGGTCAGTTTAAAGAAAGTTATTAATCTTGTGAAATTCATGTTCCGATTATTTATAAAGATGAACTATTTATTGGTTTTGAGCTCATGGTTTGTGTTCGCTGATATTTATTTGTAAAGCATTTTCTACATTTATGAAGCAGATTGTTTACCCTGACAAATGTAGAGTTTCTGTGATTTGTGAAGCTGTTTTCTGAAGCTTGTTTGAAAATGAGGCTGAAATAAACTGTTACTCCACAGTCATTTCTTTTGTGTTTACTCTAGAGACATTGTATTGATATACAGTAGTATATAATAGCATGTATGCATAGTCGGCGACGGTTTAACAGTGTGTATGTTATCTGTGCCTTAAAGTTATCGTTTCACACCTCATGTAGGAGTCTGAGAGAGAGTGACCTACAGTATCAGAATCTTCCTAAGAAGGTCTAGTAACATCTTGAGGGGAAAACAGTTTATAATCTAACTGGCCGGGCGATTTCTTGTCATTTCAACAATGGTTGCTGGTTGGAGGAAAATAATTCGCCCTTTTTCTGTACCATTGACATTTTTTTAGGTCTACAAAATTTGGGTTAAACAAGAAACCGTTGAACTATTTCAGAAAGCAGTGTCTTTTTGTTATTTATTTTTGTTAAATCATGCAAATCATGCAATAATGGGCATCAAATCATGCATGGGCATCAAAACAAAAATGAAAACATGAACTGGGAAATATATCAATCTTTTAATTAAAGGGTTAGTTCACCTCAAAATTAAAATTCTCTCAACATTTACTTATTAAAACGTTGTTCCAAACCAAAGCCATATTTCAATTTACAATTACATTCACTCACAGCACAAATAAATCCATTTTTCATTAATCCTGCGATAATTATGCTTCCTCCTTCAAAGCTTGTTCAGTCAAAACTCTGATAGTTCAAAATGTTGATAATAAAATCAAGAAATAAATCTGAACTGAGTGCTTTAATCCAAGTCTTTTGCACTCCAAAAACGTTCTTTACACTTTCTTTACACAATGTAACAATTGTATTTAAACTATATTGTCCTAAAAAAAACACCCTCAATGTTAAAATGGTCATTTGTATTAGTTCTTTAGGTATTAGAGCTTTTTGGTATTCATGCTTTTTACTTTTTCTTTTTTCCTCAAACCTGTAACTGTCAAAGCACATCATCCCTGATTTTCTGATCAGCTACACACGCGAGCACTCTCTCCTGTCAAATATTTTGCTCTTAAAATGTTTATACATTTTAACGTTTTTAAATTGTAACATGTTTCCTAGAAATTGTCTTTTTCTGTTTTTAATTTCAAAGAACATGTACTAGCACTGAGTTGAGGATAGCCTGCTTCTTGTCCACTGTAAGAGGTATTAAACAATGTGAAAGCTATCTCACGACTTTATATCTCTTTATCTTTTTAACACCATCTGAAGAGCTCACAACCTATATTTAATCCTTTAATACTTTTAAGTAAATCTGATGATCATCTAAAGCAATCATGTCTCAAGACTTGGATTAAACCCTTCAAATCATGTTTTATTTATTTATGTATTTTATTTTTGAAAATGTTGACTGAACAGACCCTTTAAGTCTGAGTAAATTTACATTTTGGGATGAACTAACCCTTTAAACAAAGGCCAAATCAAGTCTTTGAAAAGCCTCTGACCCCAACTGGATTTCCCGGCCCAGGAAAGCACTTATTTACTGCTAATTAAGTGATCTGAGCTCATTTTCTCAGTCCTAATGGCATCATGGAGCTCCTCCAGGAAACACGCCACTGGTACACACGCGCTCCAATAAGGGCCCTTTTACCTCCCTGACATTAGCCTGTAATGATATTAACCCGTTCATCGTTAAGATGCCCACTTAAGCAAAATGCGAAAGCGAAAGATACCCACTTAAGCGAATTTATTGCGTAGTGGGAAGAGATTGAAGAGCCTACATCTTAATGCTAATGTAGAGTAGGAGTGCAGCTTACAACTAATCTATGTATTCATAATTGTTTTTTCCTGTTCTTCATTTTGAGCTTTGACCTGAAGAACCTTTAATAGTTTATTGAGACCAAATCTATTGTATATAAATATTTATATATATATATAAATATATATGTACAGTGCATAAATGAGTACACCCCTTTTTGAGAATGATTGCTTTTTCCATTTCTCAGTGAACAGACAATATTTATTCATTAAAATAAGAGTTTGCTCACCTAACATCTTTAGGAATAGAAATCTAATACATTTAAATTCAAATGAGTTACAAATAAATAAAAAAAATCTTATTTTTATGTTTCTCTTCATTTTTCTGTTAATTAAACTTTTATTTGATATTTTCCACTTTTTTGTAGTAATTTTTGTATTGCGATCTTTCATTTTGTCTTAGATTAGTTCCAGTTTTGGCTTTGGTACAGACTAATAGTCTTTGACTCTTAGTCTTTGCACAAATGTATTATTGTAAAGCATCCTATATTAATTTAATAGAGAGATCTGTGAGGGGTGTGCTCATTTATGCTAAGCGCTATATATAAAATATATTTGTGTGTGCTGTTCGTGTCAGCTTTGCAAAAAGTATTTATTGTGGAAAGCAAATGTTTAAGCATGGGTAATATTAACACATTCAGTAAGTATTTCCTAAAGAATTAATTTTTTTTAATGGGCAATGGTGCATTAAACTAAGCAAGTCGCTGACATTTATGAATGTAAAAAATATTTCTTTTTCAAAAGATTATGTTCTGTTGAATTTCACATGACTTGATTATTTTTTACATGATCCAATTCAACTGAAAAGTTCCTGATATTTTCATAAAAATTGAGGGATTTCAGTTCCTTTTTTAGAAGTCTATCATAACTTTGATGCTTGAAAACGATCACAAATAGAGAGAAAAAAATGCAATCTAATTATTTAAATATGAATCAAGTGGATTTAACCAAGCATTGTAAAGAGATGCAATTGCTTTATATGATTAGCAAATAAACACTTATGCCATAAACCTAAACTAACTTAAACGGGGGAGAGAGAATATCATATTAGTCAGCAATTGTCAATAACTACTAAAAACCAGCAGCCACAGAGATAGAGTGAGGGTCAGTGTGTGTGTGTGAGTGCGTGTTTGTATCTGCTGCTTAGTGGACCAGAAAACACTCATATGGAAGCCCCTCCCCCATCAGTTCATCCTAAGACTGTTCCCTATGGAGACCTCATAATCCTCAAAGTCAAAGCCTACAGCAAACGCAGACGGAAAGTCCTCGACAGACTCCACACAAAACTCCATCATTAGTCTACAGTTTAACTCAAACAGCAGCATGAACCCATTTAACATATTCAAACAATGCCATTTCTGTAGTGCACTAATAATTAATGTATTATCAAAGCAGGAATAGCTCATCCTAAAATGAAAAGATCTGTCATTATTTGCTCATCTTTTACATGGAAACTTGGAAACTTCTATTGTATTTTTCCAAAATAGTAATTTATAGTAAATACCATAGTAGGGATGCAGCTTACAACTATAATGTTATGTATTCATAATTGTTTTTCCCTGTTCTTCACTTCGTGTTTTGACCTAAAGAACCTTTAACAGTTTACTGAGACCAAACTGTGCCTGTAGATATTCAGCACCGGCTGAATTTTATTTACATTTTATTGTATTAGAATTTTCAGCGTCAGCTTTATTATTACATAGTATTCATTGTTAAATACGAATGTTTGGAGTAATATAGTAACTCATAGTAAATACCAACATTTTGTGGTATTTTGGTATATATAATAGTATCTACAACACTTTTTTGATGAAGGATGCAGTATATTGTAGTATTAACTGATAAATTGTAATAATTACTGTATACTTTAGTTTTTACTGCAGTAAACTCTGGTGTATTGTAGTATAATATACACTGTAGTTATAAAAATGTAGTGTAATTTGTTTACACTATTATAACTATTTCTATGTTTCTATTAGTTGCATTTTCACAGCAGCTGTAAAATTACTATAACAGATTAATTCAATTGCTTTATTATAGTATGGTTTAAAAGCAATGTTGTGTTCACTATAAGTTACTATAATATTTTTAACGTGGGTTGTCCTATCAATGTCAGTGGGTACAGCTTTCCAACATTTTCGAAATTACATTTTTTTGTGTTCAACAGTATTTCAAAAATATTAGGAACCACATGAGTATAATTAAAAGGAGAGTACATTTAGCATTTTTTAAAAGTCTTTAAGTCTCTAAATATTTGTAAAAATATGCAAATATGCAGGGTTCCACACAATTCATTCATGTTGGCCCAACACAAATTGATTAAGTTAACTATTAACGATTAAATGGAAATTAGTTGTCCCAAAAATTGCAAGAATTGTATTGTTTCAACTCATTTTAAATAAGTAATAAGCAATAATCTTTTTCTTTTTTTTTTTAAATGTGATTTTTCTTTAAATGCTTTTCCTAAAAATCTTTTTTTTACTCTCAATACTGTGTTTGATAATATACATTGATCACTATAGTGTACACTAATGCAAACAAGATGGGTTGGGCTGATGGCGTGCAGCACACTGTCGATGTGTGGGTGAATGGGGCTCCCCACCTCCAAATGTTCTGGGGCAGTGTGTTTCGGCAGCGAGGAGCCACTGTCACTCTCCATTAGCCACACAGGCCTGATCCCTCCACGCAAAACTGCCATAATGATATCACTAACCACGAGTGGCACCGCCGGCCATGCAGCGTCTGTGCGCGTGTGTGTGCGCGCGTGTGTGTGAGAGAAAGACCTAATGTCCACAGCTTGACCTTTCGCAAACACTTGTTTCACTAATCTGAACCTTTTTTAAAATGCCTCCTTACATCTTTTGTGTCTGCTTGAATATGGTTCAAGCCAAATGAGATGTTTGGCCTCCTGCTTGACCTCAAAAAGAATATTGTTTTTGAGTGACTGTTTCATAATCGGATCAAAAACATTTCTTTCTCTTTTTTCTTTTGTGATGATATTATACATACGTCTGCATGTTAGTTGTAGATTACACACACACACACACATAATTATAATTACATCATTTTAATTCATTAGGCCTGTAGTAGTCCTTAAAACAGGAAACAGGAAACTTATTTGCTCCACAGGCTAAACATGAATAAAATGTGTCAAGGCTTTACACATTTTATGTTTAAACGAACATTCTTACAGTTTTACAGTCTTACATACAGCAAATGGTATATGTTAACAAAGAATGCTGTCTAGCTGAAATGACACTGGCATGTATTGCAGTTTCAATGTGGACATTTTTTGTCCTGAAGGTCCTGAGAGGAGCTATTTATAGTGTAAAATAGATTTATTAAAGAAAATGAGTGTGATACACATTAATTTCCAATACAAAATGTTTTTTTTTGACATATTTATGCTTCAAAACGTCACAGACAAAAAATAAATAAACAAAAAAATAAACAAAAAGGTAAAAACAATAAAACAAAGATGTGGGTTCATGTTGATTTTTCAGATTTGACCGTGGAGCACAAAACCATGAAAGTATTTATTTATTGCTATTGAGATTTATACATCACATAAAAGCTATTGCCAGAAATATACCCATACAACAAAATACTGCTTTTGTGGTCCATGTAGGGTCACATATTTCAATTCATATTACATAGCTAATATGTTTATGCACTACTGCTCAAAATGTATGAATAATTAATTTTGAAATATATATTTTATATTTTTGAAAGGTGTCTTATGCCCTACCAAGGCTGTGTGTATTTAAGGATTCAGTAATAATGAGGACTATCATAAAAATAATATCTAAATAATACAAAGAATTGTAGAATATTATTAATTTAAAAGTTCTTAATATTTATGTGAAAGCATCTTTAATATCTTTATCTTAAACATATATGTTATCTTTAATAAATAGAAAGTAAAATTTTTAAAAAGTTGTTATAAATTGTAAACACACACACACATATATATATATATATATATATATATTATGATATTTATAATATTGTTATAATGTTATAATTATATTGCTACAATATTATTTTAATGTATTTTTATTGAACAAATCTATTCTTGGTGAGCACAATAAACCTATTTCAAAAATAGAAATCATAATTAATCCAGTTCATTTACTCAACTTCACCATAACAGCTTAATTAATGACCACAGAATTTATGTTTTTGTCTGAATTATAACTTCAATTCAAGGCCTGCATCACCTGTAGTTCTCTCTCTCTTTCTCCACCTTTCCACCTCACTCAAGCATTCTTGTTCGATTTTGTTTACCCCCCATAAGCAAGCCCACGATTCGCCACACTAAACGATGCACTACAACAATCAAACAAACAAACAAATGCTCCCTGACCCCAGCTCAGCAAGACAGCTGAGGGTCTGATCACTTCTCACAAACGCTGAGCGCCGGTAAACATCATCCTGAACACTGAGTGGCTTTTCTGCTCCTGAATAATGAATTTCGCCTCAGCTTGTTCGGTGTTCGATCATGTGTGAACACAATAGAGAGACAAACACTGAACTGATGCCATCTACGTTTACCGAAAAGCATGCTGATATGTGGGGTTCCACTTCTTTAAGGGGTTTTCCCCTTTTCTTTTGAGATTTGAGGTCAAGCATGGAGATTCTGTTTACGTAAGAACAGATTTATAGTGAAGGTCAATGTTTGAATCACTGCTGACCGTTCATTAATGCCCTTTATTTTGTGCACGCCTTTAAAATAAAATCACAATTAGAAAGTCAAATTTAGTTCTGTTAGTTATTATAAAGACTATATATGTGACTATATATGTGTATATATGTTGCACACACAAATAAAAAATGGCTTAAATCAATAGTTCATCCAAAAATGTATAAAAACACTTTTATATAGCAGATTTCACACACTGTGGTAATTCAAAGTGCTTTACATAAACAAGTAGATTAAAATAATAAGTATAAGAAACAAAAACCACAAATAATTAAAATGGCTACAAATGTGTTAAAAAGTCAAATTTATTGGCATTTCTCATAAGACAAACATTCATTCATTCATTTTCTTTTCGGCTTAGTTGCTTTATTAATCTCGAGTCGCCACAGCGGAATGAACCACCAACTTATCCAGCATATGTTTTACGCAGCGGATGCCCTTCCAGCTGCAACCCTTCACTGGGAAACATCCACACACACCCATTCACACTCATACACTACGGACAATTTAGCCTACCCAATTTAGCCTACCAAATTCACCTGTATACCGCATGTCTTTGGACTTGTGGGGGAAACCGGAGCACCCGGAGGAAACCCACGCAAACACGGGGAGAACATGCAAACTCCACACAGAAATGCCAACTGACCCAGCCGAGGCTCGAACCAGCGACCATCTTGCTGTGAGGCGATCGTGCTACCCACTGCGCCACCGTGCAGCCCATACGACAATTAACGTCACGCAAAAAAAAAAAGATTTTAGTTTAAGGTGTTTTGTTTTAAAGCTGTAAGAGGCATCAGCCAGATATAAAGGAAATAAATGTCTTTTGAGATGGAGAAAAATAGTAGCTAAGAGTCATTTCTTTTTAGCTTTAGACATTTACATGGGTGTTGAAAATCCTTTTTTCTAATTCCACACCAGGACAACAGGAGCCTTCGATCGTGGCCTTAATGCATTAGGTGAGAAGGTGACAGGAGACAGAATCATGTTTATGAAAAATAAATGAAGGTCTGGACACACGCGCGAAAACAATAGGAATAAAAAACACATAAAAACACTTAACATGTTTGAATTGATCTTATCAAGTCCATCAGGCATCTTTAAAACGTCTCTTTTCGTGTCCACACATTGTTATTCCAGTCGAATTATTCATTAAATAGCAATAAAAATATGAATTAAATTCTAATGATGTAGACAACAAAGTGCATTACGGGCACGAACGGAAGCGAAGAAGACATCTAACTGGTTTGTAAATGTCTCATAAATGTTTATCACTTTTGAAAAGAAATCCGTAAAAGTAGGCTTTATATGGCACAATGTGCTCTACTGATATGAAGGAAGTTTTATTCTTGTAAGCTTTGTTTTGTACTTAAAGTTTATTGTTTTTTTTACGGTTATGTCCGTAAAATTAGCTAATATCCTGTATTATAACGTTACAAGTATGTTGTTGTTGTTTTTTACATTTTGTTATTATTGTTATTTATTTTTTAGCGCTATAATGCTGCATAGGAAGTTAAGATGATTATAATTTATATATATAAAAAATTATAATAATAGTCATGTCATACCGATTTAAATTAGTAGCCTATGGTAATATGATGACGATGATGAGGATGATGATAAAATACTAATAACGCAGTAGCAATGTTTAAAATATATTAATAAACGTATTCACTCGTTAACATCATTAATAAATGCCACAGTTTTATTAAAGCCCAAAACCAGCATTGTTTATCAATAACACCACAATAAAATGACATAATTTTTTCCAGCCCTTTGTGTATAGTTTTATAAATGTATGGGTTAGGAAAATGCCTACGTGAAATAATTTTATTCAGGCAACAATGAAGAACAGGGCAGCAGTCTTCAGCATTTTAAGAAATAAATCTGCCACTGGAGGGCAACAGAGAAAACACTTCGCCATCTTGTTGCTGTGGAAACGACACGCGCAGAAAGTTTGTTCACGCTGCAGTGAACTGTTGTAGTGCTGAAAAGATGAATTTGGAGGATTATTTTCGGTTGGTTTTCGAAGAACGACTCTCGTTGTAAGTAAATATGATTTATTACACTCCAAGTCGAGCTTTTGTAGAACCAATAATGTGCTGTTGGAGGAGGTTTAGTGTAATTGAAGTGCAATTAACTGTAGTCTAAGCTTTGTTTGTGCGGATATGGGTATTTTAGAGTAAATTTCATGTTCTTAGAGATTGTTTAAACTTGCTCAAATTCAGAAATAAGGCCGAACATGAAGGTTTGACGGACATGAAAACAACCGCGATGCAACTTCTGGAGGCGCGCGAGGAGAGCGCGTGCGTGAGCAGATCACTGGAAGCCCAGAGAGAGGTAGAAGAAAAGAATAATTATTTACATTTAAGCGCTTGCCTTTTAAATCAATGTAATATTTTTATGCTCTGTCTGTCTGTCAGGAGATGCAGATGAAACGGGAGAGTTTAAGAGAGAGAGAAGAGAACATTAAAAAAGAGGAGGAGAAACTGAAGAATTCCTTACTGCGATATAACAAGTTTTTGCAAGCAAGGCGACGTTCTGAAACAACTGTATCTGTCAATGGATAATGTGTTTACTGACTTGGTGTTTAATACTATTTTAATGTCTGTCTCTCCATACAAGGAAAATGATGCCAGACGGTTACGTGCCATAAAGAAAGCAGAGGCAGAGAGAGCTCAAACCAGACTGAAAGAACTGGAGATTCAGAAGCTAAAGACAGAGAATGATGTCCTGCTGGCACGAAAAGAGCTGCTGGAAGAACGTGTCGGAAAAGCCAAATGCTACCAAGAGTTTCTTGAGAGAGCTGCAAACATGTCCAGAAAGGTAGTTTGTATTTGTTGTTGAAGTCTGTCAAGCCTCTGCAGTCCGTCAGGTCTGTCCCAGGCTTGGCTGAAGAGTGAGATTTTCTGCACTTTGAGAGTTATCTAAATTAAACAGCATATAGGGCAAAGATGGTTAGCTTTGAATAGCAAAATTCTATAGAGAATGGGAATGTTTCGTTACAGCACAATGCATTCTGGAAATTTGGGACACGGGAAGCTGATGATCCCATTGATCTATACAGGTTTATTGTATCATATGTACACTTATTTGTAATAAAGTATACGTGCTCAAACTACAAATAAAAATGAAAATCATATAAGGAAATATGAAAATGAAACCCTGTCACTTATTAATAAGCTGGTTCATTTAATTGATATTATGGAATGCATATTTTTAGCTTGTTAGACTAACAAAGAGCGTTTATAAAGGTAACTACATATTAAGAATTTTTTTTCTGAGTGTTTGTAAGATGTTTTTCAATAGGTAATACTATAAAACTGTTGTTTTTTTTCTGTAGTGATTTGCACTGGTTTACATTGTGCCCATTTTCTATAGAATAGCAGATTTTAATCTCATCAGTTAGATTTTAAATGATAATTTAATGTTTGGATCAGTCTTATTCTTTGTACTTTTAATTTCTGTAACTTGAAATATTTACATAAGGATATTGAGTTTTTATGTTTTGTTTTTGTTTTAATCTTTTGTAGCATTATTAACTCCCATAACTCTCCATCTTTTTCTTTTTGTCCTCTCTTTTTATGACATTTGAGTTTGAAAGCCCTTGCCAAG
>CAIGQW010005131.1:0-21181 GCA_903798125.1 Danio choprae | reverse complement strand
GATGGGTTGCAGCTGGAAGGGCATCCGCTGCGTAAAACATATGCTGGATAAGTTGGCGGTTCATTCCGCTGTGGTGACCCCAGATTAGTAAAGGGACTTAATATGCTCATTTAGTGCTAACTTCTAATCCTTTATTAATGTGCTCAATTATAATAATTAATAGTGGTTCTTATTATTAATATTGAAAATGTACATGTAATTTTAAAAATATTGTTTTAATTTGTTAATTTTTATTATCTTTTTAACAAAAATATAATGCAGCACAAGTATTTTTAACATTGTTAATAAAAATAAATGTTTCTTGATCCTTTTTGGAATGGAAACGTCTGCTTTATTCAAACGGAAACAGTGCTTTATTCGCAAATGTTTTATGCGATATTTTAGTTTTCCGCACAAGTCTAATTCGCATCTTTGCATGGAAACATTGTTAATCATGCCAACTGCTGCTTTTATTGTCTTTTAGCTTCATGACAATTATTAGTACTAAATATGTCACAAGTACTGACTTCGGTACCAATTGGTTTATTTAAAAAAAATAAAGAATCAGTGCTAATACCAGATTTAACGCTTAGGTGTCAGACCGGTGTGGTTACACATGTAATATCAATAAATGTTCACTGAACGAATATAAACTAACCATTTTGGTGAAGCAACTGAAAATTTATTTCCACCAATGTGTGTAATCACTCAGGGAAGAGCGTCAAGCAATGATCATTGTAGCCAATAGCCATCAACCTATTTTTATGCACATTTTGGAATATCTAAATATTCCATATTATAAATTCTTAGAATATATAAAAATACTTGATGGAAATGCCAAGATGTGCATACATTTTGAAAAAGCGCATAAAAAAGTATGCACACAACTGAGTAGGATCAACTTTTTATCCAATAAGACAAAAAAACACACAAAAAACACAACAAAAGCACATTTGCCGAATAAATTCCAGCATGCGCATCAAAAAAGCCATGTGAGTTTTTTAACAGATCACTTGACTAACCACATTGTAAAACTTCTGAAATGGTGTTTTGGTTATTTCGTCTTCTGAGGTGCAAGTAATTTATTACATAATAAAAATGGCCCATAATGTCTTCACCTACATCAGCAAATTCCATTTTTTTTAAATATTTGGCACCAGTTTATCAGGAAGTATCAAATTTCACTTACTGGACAGAAACGGTGCTTCATTCGCAAATGTTTTATGTGATATTCTAGTTTTGAGTATAAGTCTAATTTATATCTTTGGATGGAAACATAGCTAACCACAGCCATATATGTTGAGCACATGAACACAATGGCCAATCAGCAGTGTTTAAAGTCTGTGTGTTCCTAGAGTTGCTGAGACTTTAATTTCAGTATGATGATGTACTTCCAATTCAAATGGAATATTGAGTAGGGGGCAGAGCTTTCTTTTTGCACATCATATCCTCATAGCAAACTAATGTGAGAGGGGTTTGGTTAAGAATATTAATATACAGTTGCTATTGAAGGGAAGGGCTGCCACTCTAAACATGGAAGCAAATGGTCATACTTTCTTTAAAGAATACCAAAAGAAACACATTTATTCAGTGGATTAACTTGATTGGATTAATTATTCAACTTTAGGAATAACTATGTGAGCTAGCTAAATACACATTGTACATTTTGATTTAACGCTGCCCTTAAGAACCTGTTGAACAGTGCACAAATGTTAGGAGGTAATGGATGTTTTTTTTTTAAATTATAGTACAGTAGATGTACTGAGAACATCTGACGTCTCTCTGATTTACTTACACATGACAATATATGATTCAATGTCACATTCATGGGCCACATTCAACTTTGATGTAAAAGTAAAAGAGAATGTGGCACGCTGTATTTTACTCACTTCACACTGTTGATGTCAGAATCATGAGTCTCAAAAGACTGAACATTCTGTCCCGAACGCATGTCCCACACATTAGCCTTCTTATCACAGCCCTGGAACACACACACATAGCACTTCAGAGCCCAGCAGAACAACACTCACACGCAACAAGATGAATCACAGGAGACTCCTGGCCTAAAAATAGCTGCACAAAACCAATTCTGACTGAACAACATCCTAACATCCTAATAATATTGACATGTAAAATCATTCATTCATTCATTTTCCTCTGGCTTAGTCTCTATTTCAGAGGTCGTCACAGCGGAATGAACCGCCAACTATTCTGGCACATGTTTTACACAGCGGATGCCCTTTCAGCTGCAACCCAGTACTTATAAACACCCAAACACACTCATTCTCTGTCTCTCTCTCTCTCACACACACACACACACACACACACACACACATACACTACGGACAATTTAGTTTATTCAATTCACTTATAGTGCATGTCTTTGGACTGTAGGGGAAACCGGAGCACCCAGAGGAAACCCACGGCAACACGGGGAGAACATGTAAACTCCACACAGAGATGCCAACTGGCCCAGCCGGGACTCGAAGCACCAACCTTCTTGTTGTGAGGCAACAGTGCTAAACACTGAGCCACCCTGCCGCCCATAAAATTATTATAATTTTGATATGTAAAAATATCCTGTGCTTTCTTTCACATACAAACTGACATTTAGCAGATATTTTAGCTTGTTCTCAGTTGTATTGATAGAGTGATGTGTTATAGTGAGGTGGGATGTGTGTGTAAAACAGGTGAATTAGTGTGTAGACAGTGTTTACTGACCCCTGACACAAAGGTGCTTCCCGTCTCAGAGGGTGCGAGGTTAAGAGAGAGAACATCAGCCGAGTGACCATGGAAACTCTGCAGCAACTGCCCACTCTCGACATCCCATAATGCACATGTCCCATCACCACTAGATGTCAGAATCTGTAACACACACATAAACAAAAAGCAGAATTCATGAACTTAGATATCAAGATTCCTGTGTTATTTTGACATAGTCTTCACTCATTTTTCCTTCGACTTAGTCCCTTATCTATCAGGGGTCGCCACAGCGGAATGAATATTCTTAAAAAAATATTAAAAATATATAAAAAATAAAAAAGTTTATATTCTAGTCAAAATGACAGGTTGAAGAATGTCCACTTGATTCATTTATAGGGTTGCTAAAATCCACCTCTACAGAAGAAGACCAACCCCTGCTGTTTAGATCCAACCATTGATTCAGGCTGTAGTAGGTAAAAAAAAATTAAAGAGGCAATTGCAGATCTATGCAGAAAACAAAGTACAGGTCTTTAAATTGCCTTCCTTCCGATCCTAAGTTCAAGTTACAGGTCATGCCAGAAAGAAATTTGCTCATTTAATTTTGAAGTCCACTAGTTGGCGCAGTTCTTCACTTCAGTTACAATTCGATGTTGGATTTCAAGAAGACTAAAAGTAAGGCATTAAATCCATTAGTAATGTTGCACCACACAAATGCGAGGAACTGTTTTTATTAAATGGTCACCATTGCTTTGTCTGTTATTCCAGATTGTTTGATACTAAGTATTTATGTGTTCTTAACCTAAATTACAGCAGCTTTCATACAGTATATGGGACATTATACCAGAAACGTACATTATCTGTCTCTGAAATAAAAACATAAATACAGTGAATAAAAAGTATTTCATCCCAAAAGTTTCTAAAATGGACTGATGGTTGATTTTTTGTGAGTTGTTCTGTAAAGGAATATGGCATTCATTTGGTTCTCAGTTTTTTTTTTTTCTTTATTAAAAACACTTTACAAATGTACAAACCCTGTCATTGTCCTTGTCCTCAGCCCAATTGAACCTACAGCTTTAATAGTTTTGTTATGGTAAAAACCAGCGACCTCCTTGCTGTGAGGCGATTGTGCTACCCACTGCGCCACCGTGCTGCCCTACTACAAATATATAACACAAATACATTTACAATTGTCCCCATGTTTCTGTCAGTCCTGTCACATTTGCATTATATTTAATATAAAATAAGCGCAATACACGTTTAAGGCTATGACTCGGAAGTGACACCATTTGATGGAGTAGAAGCTGACAGTGATCAAGGATGCGTTCAGTCATTGAATTGTATGATTTTATGCTTGTTTTTGTATGATTCTTTAAGGACGACAAGCTTAAGTCAGGCCCTGTCACATTTTTTAGAAGTGAAAATGTATGTTTCTGGTAGAATGTCCCATATAGGATGTACAGTAGGCTTTCAAACATACATGAGAAGTTTACACTGTAGGGCACACTAGCTGTCCTGTCGAATGCTGTGACCTAATCTTAGAAGCAAAGTGATGAAAGTTTAAACATGCAAAAGTGTTGGCCAATCATATCAGTGGCCAGCGGGTGTTACTTCCGAGTCTACAATCTGCCATATTCAAATGGTGTGTTGAAAAAGGGCGTCAAATGAAAATTGCCTATTACTTAAGTTGTACATTATAAAAAAGGCAGTTTAACCTAATAAAAAGAATAACCAAATATAGATCGCTGTGTTTAGTGCATTGTAGACACTAAGCAAATCAATTGTTTGGTTTATGCTCTAATTATATTTATATTATACATATATATACACTATGTATATACATAATTATATAGGCTACATTATGATTTACACACTTCTGCAGATCATTTCAATGCTTCCCTAATGCTTTGCAGTAATACAACAAAAGTTGGATAGTGTTAAAGAAAGAAATAGCACCCTGTAGTGTAGGTTTGAATCATTACAATAAACTCATTGCCACAAACACATGAAACATCTAACACAAAGTACCTAGTTCAGTCTTTATTGATTGATTGATTGGTTGTTGGACTGATTTATATCTATATATCTTTATATTTATTTAAAGATCAAAAATAATCTTTAATCAATCAGTTTTGAAGAGGAATCCCCTCAAAGATCATAACAACTGGAAGATGGGAAACTTTTGCTTTTTATTAATAGATTTAATGAATCCCCTTGACTTGACGTAACAAAATCTTTCACTTCTTCTTTCTTTTTCATCTTCATTGCAATGGACCGAAACGTAAACTAAGAAAGAGGAACAATCCATGATCTGTGACCGCGCAGAGAGAGTGAAAACCCCGACTCTTTCCTCAGTATGCACTCATGACAAATGCAAACCCAACAGGAAAGTGCAGTCCATATTTTTAGAATGATTATTCCTGTAATGATGCTCACAGAACAGTCCAATATACAGTACATAAGAAAAAATGGCAATAAAAATGCTGCTTGAAATGATGCATGCCATTTTAAAATGGTCATGAGGGGGGATTTCAGGCCAGTTGCTTTGAGAAATGTTTGTTTTACATAAATATCAGCTGATCGCTACAGACTTAATTGCCACAGACCCACTGATTAAAGCTAAATTAATAAATTGTCAGTTCATACAATTTTAGCCTTTTAACACACTGTACTGTATACACCATGCTTATACACGTTATACACTGTACTGGATACACCTTAACAATGCCCACCTGACAAAACACTTCTTCCAGGAGAATAACGTTATTCTTTTGGACCATTCTGCATGCTCCCCTGATTTAAATTCTATTGAGAACATTTATGGAAGGATGGATAGCAAGGGAAGTTTACAAAAATGGACGCCAGTTCCAGATCGTGGGTGACCTTCTTGAAGCCATCTTAACCACATAGAGCAACGTTACCACCAGCCTCCTGGAAACACTTGTATCAAGCATGCCGAAACAAGTGTTTGAAGTAATCAACAAGAATGGAGGAGCTACTTACTACTGAGCAATTTTTGACGATTTTAGTTCAATTGTCGTGTTTATTTGGCCAATGGTCCTATACTTTTGATCAGCTAATGAACAGCCTGTTTGAGTTTAAATGCTTTTTTCAATAAATAGCCTATCCTCTGTTTTTTGGCTTTTGCACCTGTGTCTTCTTTGGGTGTTTTAAAGCAGTACTTACAATCGAATTATTATCTACCAGTGCAAAATGTGAATACATGTAATGTTTCCCCCGGTCTTAAGATTTTGTTCAGGAGTGTATATATATATATATATATATATATATATATATACTAATTTTATACATTGTTCACACATGAAGTGTTAAACTCCATGCATCTTGGCTTAATCAGAGGGCCCATAAAAAAAACTGTCAGATCATGTCCAGAGTTTTTATTTTTTGCAAAAGCAAAACAAAATATTTTTAATGAAAGATAACTTAATTTAAATAGTAATTTTTTAACTAATTTAGCAAGATAAATGCTTTCGAAAGCAACACAACTACATTTTCAAGCAGTTTTAAGCACTTTATGCAAAATCTAAGCACTTTTCAAACCCTGAAAACGCCAGACTAGGATCTAAAAGCACTTTCAAAGATTTCCAGCACCCATACAAACCCTGTACTACATTTTTAAATCTAGGTGTTCACAAGCATAACTACACTATGCACATACTGTACACTCACCTGCATGTCAGATTTGGTGAAGCTGCAGGAAGACAGATAGTTGGTGTGCATGGCCACAGATTTCTTCTTAGATGCCAGGTTTTCATTTTTATCCAAGGAAAGAGGATAGACGGAGCATTTATTATCCAAACCGCTAAATTAAAAAGACAAAGCGAGATTTCAACATCGCATAAACAGAATAGGATATATTTACTCTATCTGTACATTTAAATATAAAGATAGATTTCATTTTAATCTCAGAGTAGGGACTCTGGGCTCAATATAGTACAAAGTACAATAGAGTGCATACAATATCATACATTTCCATTTTCATAGATTTATGACCAGCTTTGACCTTTAATTATTACAGGATAAAAACTCTCAGGATATTTACCCACAAGCCACAGCACAGCCAGAGGGGGCATAAGCGCAAGCCATGACCCAGGTACAGGGCATAGTGACCGCATGCTCCTGTAGACAGAAATCATTTTACAAGTCTCACAAGGTAGATTCATTTAGGAATTACCATATAAACAGTTATTAACAATCATGGTGATCGAGTGCAAAACATCAAGAATCAGAAAGACAGAGATTGAGACCAAACATGATTAAAACCTGACAACTAAAATTATTCATTCATTCATTCATTCATTCATTTTCATTTCGGCTTAGTCCCTTTATTAATCTGGGGTCGCCACAGCGGAATAAACCGCCAACTTATCCAGCATATGTTTTACGCAGCGGATGCCCTTCCAGCTGCAACCCATCCCTGGGAAACATCCATACACACCCATTCACACTCATACACTATGGACAATTTAGCTTACCCAATTCACCTATTCCGCATGTCTTTGGACTTGTGGGGGAAACCGGAGCACCCGGAGGAAACCCACGCCAACACAGGGAGAACATGCAAACTCCACACAGAAACGCCAACTGACCCAGCCGAGGCTCGAACCAGCGACTTCTTGCTGTGAGGCGAACGTGCTACCCACTGCGCCACTGTGAGGCCCCTAAAATTATTCCTTCTATTTTCATTTTCTTCTATTCCTTCATTCTTCATATCTTGTTTTGTGTTCAACAGAAGTAAACAAACATGCTTGGAATAAGTGAAGGATAATTAAATGATGGCAGCATTTTTGGTGAACTATCTCTGCACTATTTATTTACTAATTATCATTATTTACAACTAAGATTTGGACACTTGCAGCAATTTGTGTATTTTTTCTAAAACTCACAATGTCACAATCATTGTGTCTATTTATAATAATTATGCATTAAAATGATAATGTTTCCTGTAGAGGGGCCTCACAGTGACGCAGTGGGTAGCACGTTCGCCTCACAGCAAGAAGGTCGCTGGTTCGAGCCTCGGCTGGGTCAGTTGCCGTTTCTGTGTGGAGTTTGCATGTTCTCCCTGTGTTGGCGTGGGTTTCCTCCGGGTGCTCCGGTTTCCCCCACAAGTCCAAAGACATGCGGTATAGGTGAATTGAGTAGACTAAATTGTCCGTAGTGTATGAATGTGAATGGGTGTGTATGGATGTTTCCCAGAGATGGGTTGCAGCTGGAAGGGCATCCGCTGCGTAAAACATATGCTGGATAAGTTGGCGGTTCATTCCGCTGTGGCGACCCCAGATTAATAAAGGGACTAAGCCGAAATGAAAATGAATGAATTAATGTTTCCTGTAGAGCAACTTTTAAATACTTTATATTATTGGTTTTGCGCTTTAAATCAACATATATAATTTATATTTAAAACTGATTTTCTTCCAGCCAGACTAAAATAAATAAAACTATCTCCAAAAGAAAAACAATATTATAAAAAATACTTCCTTGTACTTGAATACTTGAAAATTTCCTTGATCTTTTACTTCAGATAAACATTACTTCACTACAGAATCTGAGTTGTAAAAGATCTAAGCAGACTTCATTATAGGTGTAAACAAGCATAAATAATGTCTAAAATATTTTTTTGTGTTTTTGTTTTCAACAAAACACATACAAACATTATAAATATATTACACTCATTTTACTATGCTCAAAAATATAAACACATTCACACAAATGTACTTAAATGGACACAAAAACAGCATTCTGCATAGCTGATGTGTTAATGTGTGTTTTTATGTGGCTGGTGGATTAGTTTGGTACTAATACCCTGGGTTTCCATTAGAGTGCTTTACAACTATAAAACATGCAGATTATAATGTCCAAAAGCTGCAGCACTGCAAAACATCTCTCTAGAAGACTGTGTGACACAGACAGACAGATTTACCTTATTGGTTGTGTATGCATCCCACACAATGACTTTTCCATCCTATAGGAGAGATTCAACATTTCAGTAATGATTTTTTTTTAAAACGTAATAAAGACCGTGAATAGATTAGATGAATCTACAACAGATTATGACATTTTCCTAGAAAAATGTTAAACAAGCATGTTAAAGGGGCTTTATGTAAGAATTTTTATGCATTAATCACATTTTGGTTTCCAATGAGTAAGCAGCTTGTAACCTAAAAAATTAGACATTCCTCAACTTCCTAGGTTGTCTGTTAAATCTGTAAATAATGATTGATGATGTTTACTGATGATGTTAAAGGGATAATTCACCCAGAAAAGAAAATGTACTCACTAATTACTCACCCTCATGTGATTTCAAACCTTTATGAGTTTCTTTTTGACTGTTGAACACAAAAGAAGATAGTTTGAAGAAAGCTGAAAACCAGTAACCGTTGACTTCCATAGCATTTGTTTTTCCTTCTATGGAAGTCAATGGATACAGGTTTCCAGCTTTCTTCAAAATATCTTCTTTTGTGTTCAACAGAAGAAAGAAAGTAAAATAGGTTTTAAACAAGTGAAGGATGGGTAGATGGGTATCCTTTTAAGACCCTCTCTTCCCTAACAAATGAAATAAATGGTTATAAATAGATATTCTGTAGTAAAATGTCAATGCGTTATGCAAAGAATCGAAATAAGCTAGTCAAATAACAAACTATAATGTATATAATAACTATAATGATCATATTAATGTAATTTTATTTACCTTATCATATACATATCATTCGCTAGACTGTAAAAATAAAATGCAGGGTCCCACCTAATGCATTCATGTTGTCCCAACACAAATCGATTAAGTTAACTTAACAAATTTAAGTGGATTGAACATAAAACAATTAAGTTGTCCCAAAACGTCTCAAGAATTGTGTGGTTTCAGCTCACTTTAAATATAAACAAGCTGCAAAAATAATTTTTTGAGCATACATTACAATAATAAATACATGCAACAATTTGCTGGCTGCTGTTCACATCATTTTAACCAGTGTTACTCACAGTGATTTTTATTTTTTACCCCATCAAAAGACCCAAAATCAGGGTCTATTGATGACAGCAGGTAGAAAAGCTAGTACACTCAATAAATTACTTTCACTGCTTGTTCAAACTGCTTATTTAAAATGAGTTGAAACAACACAATTCTTACAATTTTTTTGAGACAACTTAATTGTTTCATGTTGAATACATATTTATTTACAATTCTAAATTTTTAAATAAATATTAAGTTAACTTAATCTATTTGTGTTTGGACAACATAAAGGAGTTGTGTGGAACCCAGCATTTTTTACAGTGTACATGCTGTAACCTGAGAGGAGCTGACGATTCTTCTCTTGTCCCGGCACCAGTCCATGCACAGCACTTTATTCCCATGCCCTTTTAAAGTTCGCCGGGTCTTCATGACAAACTGACCCAGAGCTTCCATCTTCTCTGCCACCTGATGCACTGCAGCCAGAAAGACAAACCTCAGTTAAACACTTCTCCACCAGAAGAACAACCTTTCCTAAGAACTTATCTCAGGAAGTTCATAATGGATTATAACTATTGTTTTAGATATGTTATTAGTGGCTGTAAATTGCAATACAATTAAATTTACCATAGAACATTACAACTACAAAGAGCATCTTGATAATAAAACTGTTGTATGAATACCCATAAGCCTTTGTGCTTGAAAATTGTCACCAGGCATGCTTGAACAAACTATTAAATATTAAGTGTTCCTGTAGTTTAGCTAGCAGAGGATGACAGTGCCAAGGTTACATATTTAAGTTGCAATGAAGACTTAATTTGAAATTACCACAATGGTGAGCAGTTTTTTAAATTTGTTTTGCAACTTGGACATTGATTACAGAAAAAAATAAAAAATCAGTGCAAGAAAAAAAGTATATACAATTATAATTAATTTACATTGATTAATGTTTGCTTTGGGCCTCACAGTGGCGCAGTGGGTAGCACGTTCGCCTCACAGCAAGAAGGTCGCTGGTTCGAGCCTCGGCTGGGTCAGTTGGCGTTTCTGTGTGGAGTTTGCATGTTCTCCCTGTGTTGGCGTGGGTTTCCTCCGGGTGCTCCGGCTTCCCCCACAGTCCAAAGACATGCGGTACAGGTGAATTGGGTGGGCTAAATTGTCCGTAGTGTATGAGTGTGAATGGGTGTGTATGGATGTTTCCCAGAGATGGGTTGCAGCTGGAAGGGCATCCGCTGCGTAAAACATATGCTGGATAAGTTGGCGGTTCATTCCGCTGTGGCGACCCCAGATTAATAAAGGGACTAAGCCGAAATGAAAATGAATGAATGAATAATGTTTGTTTTTTTAATTTAGTTTTTCAAACAAAACATAATTTTGTTTTTGAACAGGCCAGTATGATTCAACCTAATAGTGTGAATTAGTATTTGATTGTTTTTCATTTTCAATTTTATTTGACAATTTTTGTCATTTTGTGTTTATTGCTGAAATGGTTGATACAACTGAAAATAAGTTACATATTTTAAAACTATTTATTGTATTCCAGATAGTTGCCAGTACATGTTTTTATACAACCAGAAAGTGTTTTTATAATTTAGGCCAAGTCAAGTACAGTACATGAAAATATTAAATGGCATTGAAGATTAGAAACTAAATGGTCATATTACCATATTAATAACCTTGTTAATCAACCTGCTGCTATCAAGAGCCATGTAGACAAGCACATGCATGCAAAACAGAAATACATGGTGACAATTATCTCAGAACATTACAAAATAAGCACAAAACCAGCAATTAAAATACATTTTTAAAAGTAATACAACAATAAAAGAAATGAATAAACCTTACACATAATCTAAACCTTATATAAATGACAAATTTCCAAGTCATTGCCCATCCGTTCCAATCTTGAATTTCAAAATATAAGTTTTTAAAAATATATACTTAGATTTTGTACATTCATGTTTAATTCACAACTCTAAACTACAGGATACATGAAATAAAAAGATTAAAATCAAATGTAAATCTTGACCAAAACATTGGTAATTCTTGACCAAAACATCCCGGGCCTTACAACATCACATTACAGATTTAAACGTCTCTCTGGTTTCATGCATAATGTGAAATGTTTTGATAGCGGTTAGATTACGTGGACATCAATGCACATAAATCTCTTTGTTTTAGCTCGTGTTTGCTGCAATTCAAATCGAAAATAGGCTATTTTGGCGTCTCGCGCATTAGCAGTGATGTCCACGAATGCAGTCTATCTAGGCAGCTCGCTGGGTTTTGACACACAGCCGCTGAGGGTTTTACTCACGCTCGACGTCGTGTAGTTTGGCTCTCTCCTCCTCCAGTTTGGCTTTCAAAGACTCAGACTCCGCTTTCAGACTGTGGACAGTTTCGCCCTTCGCCAGTCCCTGACAGGCCATCTTTAATAAAGCACAAACGGATGGCGGATTGGTCAGTAAATATGCTTTTTTATCATGAGCCGAGACTGATACTGCACGGTCTGCACAGCTGATGATGCTCTGACGTGAGCGCCCGCGTCACGTGACACATCACCACCATCAGCATCACATTTATTTCTGGAGCTCCCTGACTGAAGCCAAAATCTCTTTTACATCTGATTGTCACTGATACATCTGATATCGTATATACTTTATTTTCTTTCTGTTAAAAAAAATCGTAATAGTGTTGCATTCTGGGCCCTTTATCTTCGACAAAATCGGACGTGGACAACAATAATATAATCTGCAATAATACAATACAATAATATAACCAATAATACAATAAAATAACCATTTTCAATGAGGAAAGAAAACTGAGGACACATGTAAAGAATATTTATATTAATGCACAATGTTAAACAGCACAAATTCTAGAAGTGTATGTGTGTGTAAAAACATAAACATAGACCTACTGTGTGACACGGAAATATGTTTTGTTTCCAACTTTACTTGAAATGTGAATAAAAGTCATTTTGTCATTGTTAAGTGAAAACATTTGGAGCAGAGATCAAATTTGGGTCCCATAATTCAATTAAAATGCACAATTACACGCAAAACACATAAATAAGTACACAAATAACCATGTTCAAATAGCTAAATCAAATGTTAGCCTACTTTAAAATGAGCTAATGTTGAGTTAAGTCGTGTACTGATCAAACAACCACCATGGCTTGTTAGTAGGGCTACATGTTTGTTCGTTAATGTATTAATAAACACTCTTGGGGTCATTTTCCACACATTAATTCATTTGACTCAAGATGTCATAGGGTTACTTCTTGATATATCATTTCTATGCCACTTCTATGATACATCATTAGCCAGTACTGTAATTCTACAGTGTATGATTGGTGGTGTTTACTTTTGTAACTATAAATAGGCTACATGCTGGTGTAGGTGGTCTAAATAAGTACCAGAGCCCTTCTCTCAGATGTGTTTCAGAGAGCGCTTTGATAAAGCACTTTACACATGTGTTATGTGTAAGTGATGACATGAGGATGTTTTACAGTGGGCTACTTATCGTTCACCTCTGCGAGACAAATACTTGGAGCCATTAAATCAATTGTATGAAAATACACAAAGCACAACTATTTTGATGGATATGTGTGTGTGTGTTTGCTCTTTCCTCTCACAAACATCTGATTCTAATACGGGTGTACTGTGAACAAGCTCTGCAATTCATATTATAGTGACAGATAAATGATCTGGCATATAAAGGTAATTACAATTTATCTGTTATGACAGTTAGATTATAATTTCTTACTATATGTGAGACTACAAATTGAATTAATGACACATTGACATTACAGTATAGAACATTAAGCATCCCTTTCAAATATTAATGCGTCAATATAACATATTATTACATGTAACCCTTTAACCTCTTATTTTAAGAGAATTGTTTATGATATGTGTGTGTGTGTGTGTGTGTGTGTGTGTGTGTGTCCCCTTATATCATGTTTTATTAAATGGTCATTTTAAGCTTAGAGTTTGAATACAACTATTATAGTTTTGTGACTGATCACTAACTGATCAACGATTTACAATAAATGCAATGGAAATTTTATGTTTTAGATTAAACGTTGGGTTGCTGAACTGATCCTGGAGCAGCTGAAGTGTGTGATAACTTACCATCTCCACACACAGCGAGCAGTAGTTGATGGGTTCATTCTTCAGATAAATATTCATCAGAGGTTTGTTCTCACTGCATTTATCGCAAGGGCCAAACGTGATGGCCAAGAACGTCTGGTCGCACATCTTTGCGTCTGGTTGAAGCTGGACCTTCACATGAGGAGAAATAACATGCATTTACATCAACCAAAAATCACACACACTGAAAAAAACCCACTTGGAATATAAATATGACATTTGTGGCAATTTACAGTCAAGCCTGAAGTCATTCATATCCCTGGAGTATGAATAATTTCAGGGCTTGGCTGTATGTATTATCTTTAAGGTTATCATTTTCTTAAAGTTATATGGGACTTATGCTGCACTAAATTTTTGCAACCCATAAAAATCCTGTGAATTTTTTTCCTACATTTTTCCCAAGTGCTGTTTAACAGAGAGATTTATTTCAACACATTTTAAAACAATAGTTTAATAACAAATTTATTTTGTCTTTGCCAAGATGATAGTGATATTTTACTAGTTATTTTGCAAGGTACTAGTATTTTGATGCTATAACGCAATTTAAAGGCTTAACTAGGTTATTAGGCAAGTCAATAAACAACATTGTTTTGTTCTGTAGCCTGTCAAAAACAAAAACAAATTCTAATCTAATTACACTGAGCCTTTTTAATTGCTTGTAACCATTTATTTTTTGCTTGTCATTTAAGCAAAAGTCAGCCAATTATTTATTATCAGTTAATTATTGTGCTTTCCCGGTGATGGGTTGCAGCTGGAAGGGCATCCGCTGCGTAAAACATATGCTGGATAAGTTGGCGGTTCATTCCGCTGTGGCGACCCCAGATTAATAAAGGGACTAAGCCGAAAAGAAAATGAATGAATGAATAATTATTGTACCATTAAACTCAAGTGCAGGACACATTTGTGGTGCAGACACCATACATTTACATAGTTGTTCATTCATTTACCCTGAACAAAACCAGAAAACATTAACAAAACGTATCTCAAACTGTATTTGGGTAAGCTTTTGCTTATACTGAATTGAATTCGCACATTAAGCATCAACTAAATTTGCATGGTCAAAAAGATGTTTAGGAAGGTTTTTGTGCCATCTAGTGGTATAGAGTAGGAACAAACGCACCTTTTATCCTTGTCTGCTTTAGCTCTGTTGTATCCTATAATTAAAGTGTTTTATCTTTTGCAAATTGACCAAAAATAATGTATTGGTAAATAACATGTTAGGATCCTTTCTTTAGTATGTCCTGACCGAAGTTAATGTTTCAATCGTAAATGCCCAACCAAGCAATTTTGTGTTTAAAATACATCTAATAAACATACAAATATAGATGTCTTGGCCAAAACAAGGCTTGTGAAAATCTTATGGACATCTAACAACAGCCAAAAAAAATAGACTAGTCATCAAATAAACAAAAATTGCTAAATACATATGAAGTCTGTTTAAACTGTCTGTTTGACAGGTCAAATTTAGTCTTGTTTTAGATAAGATATCTATGCTAAAATCAGTGCAATGGTTTGTGCACTGAAAATAGAGACAAAAAGCAGGCAAAACATGGCATAAAATGTTGATTTCAGTGTTTCCTCCAAGTGTTAAACTAATTGTAAATGTTAAGCTCATGCAATACGAATTAATAAATAAATACAAATACTTATATTTGAAGTCCAATATTCAGTGTTGTAAATAAAAGAGGCCTATTTTGACACTCATCATTATTCTTTTATTTTACATTGTTAACTAACTTTAATGTTACCAGAGTTCTATTAATGTTCACAATCTGTTAACCTGTAAACTGATTTGTTAATAAAAGAAGCACATGCTTTTGTGGGATTAAAAATCATCAAACACCTATAAACTCTCACAACAACAACAACTACAACAACAACAACAGAGAAAAGTGTTTTTAATGTTAAACAGAATCAATTTATTTCAACTTACCGTTCAAAAGATGTTTGTGTCAGGTGTACGCTTGCAGGCTGAAGTCTTAAGAGGGAGGAGAAAGGGATTGAGTCTAGGAGAGAAGCAAATGATAAGCTCCTTACGGTAGCATTAGGGCTTTAACCCTGGAGAAGTTTTACCAGCAGAAATAGTAGCTAGTCGGAGCGTCTGCTGGACAGATACGCTCACAAATAGTACTGCTTAAGGTGTTAAAGTTAAGGCCCAGTGGCCTTATAATCATTTTATATTTTAGCGATGGGATTTATTTTATTGATGGGTGATTCTGGAATTGCGGATGAATTTTGTGTTTCCTTGATAAACCTTGTATTTGAATGAAAACACTATTATATCAAGTTATTTTAAAATGTTTTCAAAATCTTAACTTAAAGACTTAAAGACTGTACCTATTTTTGATCTCCACCTCCTGAATCATACTTTTAGCAAAACAATTTTATCATTAAATAATTAAGTCTAATTTTCATCTTTTTGTGTATGTATTTTATAAATAATTTAATAGAACATTTACTTTATTATTTGTAATTTCAATCATTCTGGTCAACTCTGTTACATTGGTTATAACAAGGTGTAAAACACTGATACAAAAAGCGTGTGACTTGCTCCAAGTGATGTCACTTCCTCTGGTGGGAAACTATGGAAGATATTGAGGCATATTATTAATCTTCTGTCTGTAATTTGTATAACATATATATATAAGAATTGGATTTTTTTAAAGAACCTCTGTTTGTGAAAGTAAAATTTCCCAGCAAGAATAAGAAAGTTTACAGTGGCTTCTAACGACTTGTTTTGGTTTTCTAAATAACATCCGTAAGGTGCAAATTACCACTCATATTAACCTTGGAAAGGCAATATGAACTTAAATAATTCCAAAACAATGATACATTGCATTAAAAAAAACAAAAAAAAACAAACAAATATCTTCATACTCATTCTTACAGAAGGTGCAAATATCAGTAACATCACAATATTTGAATAAAAGTGCATTACTCTCATGCTAGACTGGAGACATGAAGGCACAGGAACACGAGATTTAACAAAACACGAATTTATTAAGAAACACTCATGGGAAACACTGGACATACAGGAATCTTGGGGTGAAGACAACTTGGGAGGATGATCGGGATGACAATACATTGACGCATAGACAATACAATACCGGACACAGAATGAACCAAACAGAGGGGTATAAATACATGAGGGCTTATGGGACAGATGACACACATGGGTGAGACACAGGTGAAACAAATGAACACTAGAAAACAGAACAAAGGAATTACATGACAACAACAGAAGCACATGGAACACAACAACAGAACCTGACATTACCCCCCCCCCCCCCCCTTTTGAAGGCGCATACTTGCACCTTCAACACAACAATATAAGAGAGGGTGGAAGGGGAGGGTGCCAGGGAGGAGTCTTAGGAGGGAGGAACCAGGAAGGACGAGGAATGGAGAACTTGGTCAGGGAGGAGTCTTAGGAGGGAGGAACCAGGAAGGGAGCTGGAGCAGGAAGACCCAGGACACCCAGGGCGGAGTCCAGCAGCTGTCCGGGTCCGCCAGGACTCCCCCTTTCGGCGATGTTGCCGGCTCACGCACCTGGTCAGACGAAGGCTTTCAACGAGTCTATAAGGAACTCGTGCTTTACGGTGTCGAAACCCTTGTAAAAATCGAGGAATAAGATAATAGCATCAGAATCAATTTCATTTTTATAATCAATTAGATCCAGCACAAGTCGAGTTTCCAACTAATATGATGTCCTTTTATAAACCCAGTCTGTGTTTCATTTATAATATAATGTAAATGTTGTTTTAATCTTTTGGCAAATATGGAAACAATTAATTTATAATCAAAATTTTAAAGTGTAATAGGGCGCCTATTGTCAATAACAGTTGGGTCTTTGTCTGGTTTGGGAATGAGAGATATCACACCTTGTTTCATAGTAGGGATCATTGTTCCATTTTCTTAACAATCTTGAAGCATTAAAAGAATGGGTTGCTCTAAAAATTCCCAAAAATGTATAAAAAATTCTAATGTTAGGCCATCAGAGCCAGGCGATTTCCATTTTTTCATTAATTTCATTGCATCCCTAATTTTATTTAAAGAAATGGGAGCTTCACATAATACTTTAAACTCATTACGTATCTGAGGTATATAGTTTTCTATTTGTTGTAAGATCCATTTTGGTGTGCCTGAGAATCAATGCCTGAGTATAGGTTTCTATACAATTTTGAAATAAAATGTCCAATTTTTTCAGGATTTTTAGATAAAGAATTTTTTATTTGTAGAGCAGTCTTTCTTTTAAAATTTATTTTCTCAAGTGAGAAAAAGAAGCTTGTAATTTTCTCTTCTTGCTCAATCCACTTTGCTCTGGATCTAACGAAGGCACCTTTAACAATTTCTATATACAACTGGTCTAATTCTAATTGATAGGATTTTAACTGAGTAATTTCTTGAACAGAGAGATTCTCTTTTCTAATCAAGCCACTTATATCATTTAATAAATTAGCTTCTTTACTAGCATTAACCACTCTTAAGGCTTTAGATCTGTTTACAGCTAGAGCTCTAGCTTTAAATGTAAAATAATCCCAATTAGCACCATGGGAATTACTCACACTTTTTGAAAATATTTTATTAGCTAAATATTTAATCTGATTATTAAAAATTGTATCATTTAACAGATAATTATTCAATTTCCAGTAACCACGTAAGGTATTCTCCCTATGATTCGTTTTCAAAAATAGTCTAATTACTAAGTGATCAGAAAATGGAGCATACTGGTGACTTACATCAAATACAAATTGTAACAACTGTTGAGAGATAAGAAAAAAATCTATTCTAGATTTAGACGTTTGCAGACTATTATTCCAAATATATTCCTTCACATCAGGATTAAAATGTCGCCAAGGATCTGCAACATGAAGATAATCACACAAAGTAAAAGTAATGTCATTACTTGTGATTCCTTTTTGGGGGATATCGGTCAGATGAATTATCTAAAACCTCATTAAAGTCTCCAGCAAATACAACAAAGGCCTGTTGATATTTAACTTCAATTTTCATTTGTAATAATAAAATAAGAGATTTGTTGACAGAAGTTAAATTGTGTCGATATATATTAGCTATTATAAAGACTGCATTATCAAGTTTAGTGACAAGAATAACCCATCTACCCTCTGTAGAGGCCAGAGATTCAACAATATCTCCTTTAAATTTATTGATCAGAGTGATGGCACCTGCTGAATTAGACCCATGACTAAAATAGGCCTTATCACCCCACTGTGATCTCTCACGCCACGAGTATTTAACGCGATAATAACTAGATAAAAAGATAAAAAGAAATAACTAGAAAAGGAGATAAAAAAAATAGAATAAAGTTGAATGCAATAGAACAACATTTACAATGCACAATTCTTGAACTTACCGCTGTAAATGTGTAACGGCAAAGAGGAGGATAAAGCTAACATGAACCTTAGCCAGTAGTGCAATTACTTTTAACAAATTACATATAAAATATAGCATAACAGTCAATAGGCCTCACAGTGGTGCAGTGGGTAGTACGTTCGCCTCACAGCAAGAAGGTCGCTGGTTCGAGCCTCGGCTGGGTCAGTTGGCGTTTCTGTGTGGAGTTTGCATGTTCTCCCTGTGTTGGCGTGGGTTTCCTCCGGGTGCTCCGGTTTCCCCCACAGTCCAAAGACATGCAGTATAGGTGAATTGGGTAAGCTAAATTGTCCATAGTGTATGAATGTGAATGAGTGTCTGTGGATGTTTCCCAGAGATGGGTTGCAGCTGGAAGGGCATCCGCTGCGTAAAACATATGCTGGATAAGTTGGCGGTTCATTCCGCTGTGGCGACCCCAGATTAATAAAGGGACTAAGCCGAAATGAAAATGAATGAATGAATGAATAACAGTCAATAGGGAGAAAAGAAGAGTCTCGGACTCCATATAATGAAATTACCAACCTACGTCATACATGACGTCACACAGGTTTAACCGCGCATACCGGTTGCAAAAAAAGATCGGTTGCAATAGCAAACATGTCGTGTTTTGCGGTAGGATGCCAAAATAGAAAGTCCAAAAATAGAAAACTTAAATTTTACCGTACACCACACTGCTTTTAATGTCAACCGCAGACATCTTTGGTTAACAGCCATCAGAAGAGCTGAATAGAGTGAGGACCTAATTAAAAATGCTAGACTCTGCAGTTCTCATTTTATATCAGACAAATTCACGCTATGCTGAATCATACACATCGTTTTTGATAGCAGCAATGATTTTAGCAAAAACCGTTAAATATGGTTAATTAAACTGTGGACACTGAATGCTTAGAATGAAATGTAAAAATGTAAGTTCACATACCCTGCCGTACAGGTGCAGTTCGCTGTTAGAATGCAGTTGTTTTGCTTGATGATTAGCCAGGCCTTGGACAGTTCCGTCTTTTTTTCTTGTGTTTGGCTAGGCAGAATCTCGGTTTTTAGCACTACAAAATTTTGAATCTGGCAATCATGGGATATTATTTCTTGCACATGACCACACAGAACAAAATTGTAGGCATCCAAAGACTTGTAGGCCTTTAACTTCTCTCTTGTGAAATCACTTGGAGTTTTAATGAGATAGTTGTATATTTCGTGCTGGATGCTTGGCCATTTCATCTTGTCCAATATCCATTGGGAGGGTGCTATCGCAAATGGACCTGTCAGACGAACGCCGCTCATTTTAACGTTAATTTTGCCGAATAACTGTGCTTATCACTGGGTGACAAGCTGTTATAATACGCTGAAAGCATTATTCATTCATTCATTCATTTTCATTTCGGCTTAGTCCCTTTATTAATCTGGGGTCGCCACAGCGGAATGAACCGCCAACTTATCCAGCATATGTTTTACGCAGCGGATGCCCTTCCAGCTGCAACCCATCTCTGGGAAACATCCATACACACCCATTCACACTCATACACTATGGACAATTTAGCTTACCCAATTCACCTATACCACATGTCTTTGGACTTGTGGGGGAAACCGGAGCACCCGGAGGAAACCCACGCCAACACAGGGAGAACATGCAAACTCCACACAGAAACGCCAACTGGCGAGGCTCGAACCAGCGACCAGCGACCTTCTTGCTGTGAGGCGAGCGTGCTACCCACTGCGCCACTGTGAGGCCCTGAAAGCATTATGTAAATAATATATATATAATATGTAATCATATTATAACAATATTGTATAACATATCTTTAATACAACAACAAACTCTGTACCGCATCGCATGTCATTCCCTTACTGTAAATGCTAGCACTCCCGGGGTTTTTTCTGCAACCTCGATGCGCGCGCATCCTGAATGTTTACAAACCGGTAATTAATCTATAAGTTTAGTTATTCTTCAATTAGAGATTGTTTAGATAACTCAAAAGTTACATTCGGCTACATATAAGTTAGGCATTTA
>CAIGQW010005128.1:0-11388 GCA_903798125.1 Danio choprae | reverse complement strand
GTGTGTATGGGTGTTTCCCAGTGATGGGTTGCAGCTGGAAGGGCATCCGCTGTGTAAAACATATGCTGGATAAGTTGGCGGTTCATTCCGCTGTGGTGACCCCAGATTAATAAAGGGACTAAGCTAAAAAGAAAATGAATGAATGAATTAATTAATATATTTAAATTAGAGGAAAATCTTGTTAGCAGGGATGAGTTGGATGTTTTGAAATAATGTTGAAACAATTTTTGGATTCATTACTTTTTTATTAGTTTTGATAATAAAGTGCAGTGTCATTTTGTAAAAGCATTTTTTCTGTATTTTTTGTCAATAGAATTAGACAAAAAATTGCAATTATATAACAAGAACTGTCTAAAGTAACATTATTAAATTATCAATGAAAAATAACTATATATGATGATTTATCATAAATGAGAAATGATAATAAGGAGTACTCAAAGCGCACAAAAAGAGTTTTTCTCTTCTACCACTACATCTTACAATATTGATCATTTAAAAAAATAAAACGCAAATATAAAAAAGTATTATTATTGGATGAAAATGTTTATATGATAAATGTATGAATTATAATTTAAAACAATTAATCAAATTATAAAATAAAATGAAAATAGCATTCATTTCATTTCCTAACTTTATTTGCATTCATAAAAAATGTTATATTCTAAAAATATATACATTTTTATTATTATAATTATTCAGCTTTTTATAGCTGGCTGAATGTTTGATTTTCACTGTGCCGAGCAGCTTGGAGCTCATTTACTCAGTTTCACTGACTGCTCCCCTCAGGTCTCTTGTTAAGCTGCTTTCTCTCAGTCTCACGTTGTCTCATTAGAAATCTTCTGCATTTTAGATGAAGAAATGATCCAAACGCTCTGAGAAACACAGGTTCATCCACCTGCCTTTTCATTAAAATGCATCTGACTGTCATCTCCAAGTGCCTTTCTTAGCCTTAATCTGCCTGCTTGAGCAAGAGCACTGTACTTTTCACACAACTAACTATATAATATTCCATGTAAATTTAAGCATGCGAGGCCCTGAAGCTTAGAGCGCCGCAGAACAGGGGGGTTTGCCGGGTTCATAAATGAATAAGAATCTCCAAATGAGTTTGCTGACCTCTTAAACTCCATGAAATTAATATAAGCAGACATCCTGGATGCTGCAGGGCTATTGCGGAGCCGGGGGAAGATCACTTAAGCTCTCAGAGTTTCCTGAAACTTTTATAAGCTGACTTTTCAAGACACATTGTTGCATTTTATTGATGGCGGCAGGGCAATATGAAGGCAGATAAACCTTCTATGACTTCACTTAACCCCTCATAGAAGAACAGGGGAAATGTGGGCATCGCAGCGTGTGGCGTCACACACTTTCCTGCTGCTAGAAACACAACTCTTGAACGTTGAGTCTTTGATTCAAGCGCCCCACTTACTGTTGATCTAGGCAGTTCAGAAATTTCAACTACACTGTTTTATTTGAGACTGATCAAAATACCTACACTCTAAAACAAATGCCAGGTTGTTTCAACCCAATTCTAGGTGTAATAGAGACTAAGCCAACTTCTGGGTTAATATTTTTTTTTATTAAATTAATAGGGTCAAATTTAACGCAATGTTGGTGTTAGTCCACATTTTACCCAATTTGGGTTTAAATAATCTAGAATTTCTTAGAGTGTAGGAGTATTTCGCAACAAGTTAAAAAAACCCAAAACACTTCTAACAGTGTTTGATTGATAGCAGTGGTTCTTGAGGCAAAGTTGTTCAGAATAAATAGATCTGTCATAGGATATGAATATTCTATGAAAAAATGTTGTGTAATATGTAATCATTTACGCAGTTATAAGTTATAAAAAAACAACTCCCCCGGTGGCTGATTTACTTGTCTTGCAGACCTCTATGTACTGTATGCTCTTAAAGTATGTCCCTGTTTTATTTTATTTTATTTGCCATGTGTTATAACATGATATTTAAGTCTTGAATATTTAAATCACCCCAAAATGGGTCAGTACTGTTTGACATGGTACTGTTTCATTAAGAATCATACGTAAGAATCATTGCAAAGTTAATATTAGCCACAGAAGAGTTACAGATTTTGCAATAAGTTCTGGCCCACATACTGTACTTGTATTGTCATAATAAAATGTCTGTCCTCTCTATTATTACAAAGTATTCGTTTCTACCAAGCACCAGGGGGCACTTTTCACGTTCTCAGTGTTGTCTATAAGCAAGCAGTATGAGTTGTTACCCTTGACTGAAGTAAGGCACTTGTAGCTGATCTAGGGGGTGCGGAGATATGATAGAAGTCCGTTCAGCTGTACAGAGGGAAAAAACATTGAGAAACTTAATGTTTTATGCTCAAGCTAAAGAGTTCTTATATTGTACGGACATTTGGACATATGCTTTATGCTAAGAAACGGATGTTTCATCTGAATATTTGTGTGAATTAGTAACCGAATTGTTGAATTTATTTCCGAGGACAACTAAACTGAAATATTCCAACTCACAGTGTTTTTCCTCAAAACCAAACAAAGTTGTTTTTCTTGGTTAAGGAACAACAAAGATAACAACTTTTTAATGGAGGCATAATGTTATTTTGAACATTTGATGTTTTATTTGATCATTTGATTTGATCCTTTATGGGAAACGGTTGTGACTTGTTAAAAAAAGAGAGAAAGCTACAACATTCATTTTACTGGACAAATAATTATGACATTGAGTGTTTTTCTGCTCGGTTGATTTTTAACAAAAACACAGAATGCTTATGCAGCAGGTGGTTAAAAACATGAAGCACACGGGGTGTATAATTAGCATGCAAAATGATCAATGCTAATAGACAACAATTGTAAAAAGGCACATCTCATTGCAAAAAAAAAAAAAAAAGCATTCTCTGTGATCGGGGACTTAGAATGTCCCCATAAAACTACTGAATGATGCACATCAGAAGTGGCATTTAGAAGTAGGTATACACAATGATGACTAACAAAGAAGTGGGTATACACCATATCTCTACTACACCACTTTGCACACAATCCTACTGCTAGAAACACAACTTGTCAAGCTCTTGCCCTTGATTCAAGCACCCCACTTATAGATGATCAATGGACTGTGGATGGAACTGTGGATTTGCTGAAGCTAAGTGAAAAATCTTGCAAAAGTAGTTTTAAAAAAAGTCTAACATTGCAGTGGTTCTCGAGACAAAGTTGTTCAGAATGAGCAGATCTATAATATTGTATGAATATTATGTGCATGTGTGAAATGTTCTGTAATATTCTGTACAATTGTTTACAAACTCATAAAACCCAGTAAACAGTGTTGGCCAATTTGTTTTAAATTGTTTCATTTTGACCAGCCATCATTAGCCTTGTCTATTAGGGGCTGAATACTGCTGAAAACACAACTCTTTGACCTCCCGTCCTTCATTCAATCACCACTCTTGCTTTCACTAAGCCCATGAAAACAATCACAGCTTCTGGGAAGTGCTGGAACAAACAAAACAAAGGTGTTTTTGAGACCTGGCGTTTGACAATTGACAGTCAGCTCATTTTCTTATCTGCCACAGGCTTCCAGCAGTTATCGGCATTGTAATGCTAAAACACAATGTTTGCTCTGTCTTTAGTCTGCTCAGTATGGCCGCTTTCTGTTAAGCCAGTGAATAGTGCCGATAGGCTTTTCATATCACACTTGAGAGTGGACAAAGTCAATGAAACAAATGTAAATACAAAAGGATTAAAGCCTGGTTGTAATGAAACACTCCACGTGTATCCTCTATAGTGGCTTGCATTTGTGGTGTCTTTTAAAACCGATCATTGACAGTTCAGCATGTGAGATGGACAGCTTTTTAATTGTTTTTCTGTGTAAACGTTTGCCTGATGATCATCTTAATCCACAGTCACACTAGCATGAAAAAGTTGTTGGTAATTGCTTATTTGTATTTTCTCAAAAAAAATGTACATGTGATATAATCCGCTTGACCACAACACTGCAATCCTGTAGGGTTTGAAGTTATTTTTTTAGGGTTCTGTCTTCCTCTCAGGACAGGTTTGGAAGAAAGATGCAGTTTTTAGATGAACACATGACGACCTTCAGTCTTTGTTTTTATCAAAGAATAAACTGAAATGATGTAAATTCAAACAAAATCAGGCCAAAACAAATTTAGTTTTGAGTTTGTTTCAGCAATTCAAAACAGCTCACCAAAGCAAAGTTTATGGGGAAGTTCGTTTTGGCTCTTAAACACCTTTGAGCAACCATTGGTCCATGTGGATTATGCAACCAATAGGTGTATTCTGAAACTCTGGCTTCTTTGACATGCTTTGCATCTCATATCCACAGAGGTCATATAGGAGAACAGCATACTACAACACAATAACACCAACAGACAAGAAGCAACACCATCATGCTTTTAAAGTGTTAAACATTGTTTATTGTAAGTGTTAAATCTTCTCTGGCTTTCTAATCTGTATGAAATGAACTCGAGGTACAGTCTGAGGTACAGGTCTGTCCCAGCTGGGGGGAAATGACCCCAGAAGATCAACACTATCAGATGCAGCATTATTCAGAGGATGATATTTTGTAACATGTAAATTATTGATTTTTACGGTGGATACATATATTGACGAGATGATGTCTGATTACATCATCCAGAAACAGCCAAAAAAGGTTGGATTTGAACGTTTAAAAAAACAACGTAAAAGTCCCAGGGTCTCTGTTGTTGCTATGTCAACATCAGTTGTGCTTTCATACAGCACATGGAAAGCACTGCGCTATGAACCCATTCACTTTTACTTGGATGGTTTGAGCCACACTGATCAGAAAGCACCTCTAACATGCTTGTGCGCCATCGTCGAAATAATACAAATAAAGGTTTACCTTCTGCTGCTGTGACGATTCATTAATACTGAATTGTTGTTTAATCAAATACTGAATATAAGGAGTTATGGTTAAGAGCAGTATGCTTGTGTAACTGCATTGGGCTCACACATACTCAGTCCCATGGCTGAATTCAGAACCACATCAACCCCCCTTCAACACTGTCTAGATAAGTCGTGGTGGGTGTTTTTTTTCTTACTCACGCTGCTGTTGGTGAAAGCAAACTATGACCACATAATCCATAAGAAGGCACTTTAAGAGAGAGGTATTGTTAAATTTCATTGGTGTTTCCATTTATTACATTTAATCGTAAGCTTGGCAAACAGTTTTGGAGAATTTGATGTTTCCCCATTCAAAAAGAAATAGGCATTGCAATCATATGCCCGATTTCATAGATATAAAGCTTTAAATTGACTTTGGAATGGGCCTTGCCAGTGCTTGTGGGGTTTGAGTTTGGGGAGGATTAATACCAAAAGTGGGATTTGGAAAGGCTATTTGAATATGTTTTAGACTGTAATTCCACAAGGTGAAATTAAAAATAAATAAATAAATCATGCTATTCTACTTCTATAATTTGACTATTGTACTCAATAGAAATGATGCACTCAACAAATTAGCAAATTTATATGTGATATGAAATTTGCATAACCTGGTGCTTCGTCTCCTTCATTCACATGCTGCTTATAAGACAATGAGCATGTTAGACTCAACATGGAGTTGCACAAACATACTAGCATCTAACTTGCAGCGGTACATGCCAGTTACAGATTTAGTTGAACATGAGATCAACTAATGTCCCTTCAGCATGTCCCTTCAGCATACGTCATTAAAATACTGACTCATTCTGCACAGTCTGTGATCCAATAAAGATCAACAGTAGATAAGAAGCTTGACTTATTGAAGGTGACATTACAGCTGAGGTTCATATTTCCAAAAAAAAAAAAAGATCTTTGCCACAAGATATTATATTGACTCAACCATCCTCCAAGATTAAAGTCTTGTTTCAAATTTCAACTATTAGAGCTAAAATGAACTCAGCATCAAATATTGTACAATATTGCAGCATTTCATGACTTTTAGATCAATAAAGGATTAAATGAATGCTTTAATAACTTATTTAAGCCACATATATAAACAAGTAACACCTGATTGCATAAAAGGACACATTCACAGAAATGTCAATGAGGTAAACATGACTGAACTGAATGAAAAATGCCTTTTCTTCACCGCACAGGATACTTGAGAAGGATATAACATTGACCAAACAGTGAGTAGTACAATAGATGATCTAGTTATGTTAAGCCTTGAACAAAGATTTGCTGTAACTGATGCAACTTGCCTCAATGCCATGCACCTTTCTGAATATAAAAGCTGAATGGTGAATAAAAAGTGTAAGATCATACTAAATCTCCATTAAACCGAAAAAAAAAAAAGTAGCATCCACATTATGATTATCTACTAATAAAAAGTTACATATATATTTTCTAAAAGTGTGAGGAAAGTAAATATGGCTGTCGCATAGAGGCTTATACTGTGTTAACATATAGGTTAGAATCTTTCATTTTAGACTTCTCTTTTTTTGTATCAGTGAAGCATTTCAAAAGGTAACAGCTGGCTGTGTGATGGCCAAATGCTAAATAATTCAGACTTCTTATAAATATTGTACATTCACACTTGGATAAAATCTCACCCGAGATATCTCTTTGGGTTCAGGGCACTGAGAGTTCAGGCGGCTCCGCTGGTCCAATAATACACTTTATGGGACTACTGAGACACAGCACGTATGCGTGTATAGTCAGGTAGGTTTTAATCTTATTTATTCTCATTTTCTTGCGCCAGTTATGGACAAGTCAGCATGCATTTTTAAGTTATGAGTAAATTTGATTAGAATTATTAATGCGTATGTTTTTATTTGCTTTTGAGCGGTTAGAGGTACGACATTTTGTAAAACCGATGTAAAATGCAAACAATTTTAGCAATCATTGTTAAACATTTCTCTTTTTTTCTTCTTCACCTGACAGTTCAAAGTTTCAAATATATTTGAAACATACAATAACAGTGAAGTGTTGTCTTTAAGTGTTAAAAATGGAACTGAATTTTCCAGAAATAAACAGCATTATTTACAGATATAATATTTGTGCAGATTTAGAATAAAATATAAAACAACACAAATGAAAAATATGTTTAAACTGCAATTGTTAAGTTTGGTAGAAGGACATACTTGGTTCACTTTTTCTGAAACTGATTGAATAAATTTGCTGATGTTAATTTTATTATTCTCATACAATATCTGTAAATCTGAATGAGGGATGATTATCTACTCATGTGAATATAATGTATGGATTCGAGATAGGATTGAATATATGGTGAAAACAAACAGTTAAGCCTTCCTCTGAAATTGTCATTGTTTTTCAAATATTCAAGTGCTGTTTAAACATATATAAAGTTGTTGAGAGTACTAAGACATAAAAAAAAGAAAACGTCTCCAGTTGTACACAAATACATGTTTTTTATTAAGCTACAATGCTCTGTCAAATCAGTAAACTCCAGTAGACTTAATTTGCAGCATGCAAACCTCTTTAGTGACCATGCGCTAATTAGACATGATAGATACAAACTAGACACCAAAAATACATTTGTGATATTTCAACCTAGACCCAAAAGCAACACCTCTAAATAAACTTAGTTTAGAGCATCTATACTAAATAATTCAACAATCCTGGTATGTTGAGATTGCAAAATCTATTTTTTTCACTGTCAGACTTCAGATGACATTACGTGTGGTCCGCATTGGAGTTTATTCTCTCCAGCAAGCAGCCAAATATTTGGGAGAGTTGTCAAATGGTTGTCAAAATAAGAGACTGAAAAGACAAAAAAGCGGCAACATTATAGAACCTGTCAAAAAAGCCTGGCTATGTGAGGCTACAACTTTCAGAACTTTGAAAAGAGCTCATGATCAAAACAGAAGAAGAAACATTTCAACGATATGCAGTCCATAATCCAGAAACACTCCAAAGAAAAAGGAACGATGGCACAATTGAAAGGCACGATGGTGATTCTGACTCTTCTCCACAAACAGCACGTTTGACAAAAGTCTCAGTGTTCATTTGGGTAAATCTGCAATGCAAAAATGATGTACTGTTTTAAGTGTATACCAGGATCTTTGGTCTGACGAAGAAACAACTGACCTCTGAATAAGATGGAGGAGGCTGGACGTGGAAATGACGAATGCAACTGAATCCTGGACCATCCAACAACCAGTCTGGATGTGACTGACAGGTTAAAGTTCTTCGTTCCTCAAACCGTTCCTCTGACATAACCTCTGCATAGCTGGGAGGGGCTATATAATGAAATGATAATTAAACAATGTTCATAGAGCACATACATTTACCTTAATGACTGTTTTCTGTCAATCCATTCACATTGTACCTTCAGCTACATCTGGTAGAGTAAATGTGGGGTATAGCAAACCCACAGAGCAATGGCTGCTCATGCCAAAGCTGTGATTGCCAAGAGCATTGGTACAAATCACCACTGGAAGCTGCACCTCCAGATTTTTGGCACCTGGTATCTCAACAATAACCTTAAGTAGAAAAACAAAAGAAACATGCAATCACTCTTACAATGGTGTTTACGTATACATTAGCAAGAAGAGCTTAAAAGTAATGCTTTTATTTAGGTGGTTCTGTAAATGAAGGTAGTAGAGCAACATTTTACTACTGTATATGTTCCTATGTTCGCATGTTAAGGGGTGGGCCCAGTTACAATTATTACTATTTTACTAAAATGTTAAAACACTGTAAGACAATTACAATAGTTTCCCAGTACTGGGTTGTAGCTGGAAAGGCATCCACTTCGTAAAACATATGCCAGAGTAGTTGGTGGTTCATTCCACTGTGGCAACACCTAATAAATCAAGGACTAATTCAAAGGAAAATGAATGAGGAACAATTACAATATTAATAGGATAGTTCACACAGACACGCAAATTTACACTATTTACTCACCCTCAAGTGGTTATAAACCTTTATGAGTTTCTTTTGCTGAACACAAAAGAAGATATTTTTGAAATAAGCTAAAAAAAAAAACAACAACCTGTAACTAAGTCATGTTTTCCAGCTTTTATTTTTTAATTTTTCAAATTTTTTTTAATTTTTTAATTTTTAACATTGGTGAAATATCAGTCAACATTAATATTTGTGGTCATCACGAATGTGCTAAACCAACAACAGAATGGCTGCTAGATGCTGTAACTGCTACTTCTGTACACTGCAGTCCATATCCATATTTTCTGTTGAAGTAAAAAAAAAACAGCAACCAAAGTAACAGGAATATGAGGATATTTGGCAGGCGAGGCAAAACAGCATCATCCATTTAACTTCTTTAAAGTAAACTGACTTTTTTTTCTGTATTTCAAAATAAATATTGGAAGCATCGGATATAGTGTAAGTATACAAGTCAGCAAAATATTGAACATTGATCAAATTGCTTTTAATGCAACTTTATTTAATTCACAGTGCCTCTAAAAACAAAATTACTCACTGAAAGGAAGTATTCCACCCTCAGGATGTCTGAATTCAGGATGGAAGGAGAAACTGGTGGAATCTTCAGTGTGTTTCCATTCCATCTACTGGAAAAGTCCGATGCCACTACATTTCCTCTAGCACTGGAAACCACCTGCTTGGTGATTTTTGTTTTGCCATTGGCCATGTAGGTCTGTTTCTGGTATAACACTGCTTTAGGCAAAACTAGGCGAGAGGAGCGGTTCTCAATCAGAGCATCGATTGGGATTGATTCTCCTTGAGAAGAAGTGAAGAGAGTGTGACAAGATGAAAAGCTAAATATTTGAAATATCAAATGTTTAACATATCAGAAGGAAATACTTTTTTTCATATTTATCTTGAAACAAACTCTTCTGGGGCGGTATTTACAAAACATCTTAAGGCTAAATATCAATATAATTTACTTATATTAAAATATTAATATAATATATAATATATTAATTTGAATATCTAAATATAATTTACATGCAGGACCTCACAGTGGCGCAGTGGGTAGCACGTTCGGCCTTACAGCAAGAAGTCGCTGGTTCGAGCCTCGGCTGGGTCAGTTGGCGTTTCTGTGTGGAGTTTGCATGTTCTCCCTGTGTTGGCGTGGGTTTCCTCCGGGTGCTCCGGTTTCCCCCACAAGTCCAAAGACATGCAGTACAGGTGAATTGGGTAGACTAAATTGTCCGTAGTGTATGAGTGTGAATGGGTGTGTATGGATGTTTCCAGTGATGGGTTGCAGCTGGAAGGGCATCCGCTGCGTAAAACATATGCTGGATAAGTTGGCGGTTCATTCCGCTGTGGCGACCCCAGATTAATAAAGGGACTAAGCCGAAATGAAAATGAATGAATGAATTTACATGCAGATTTAGGAGAAAATTTTATAAATAATGAAAAAAGACTTATTAATAATGAGCTTGTCAGTACTAACTTTTGGACTTCAAAATGTTTTAACACTAAAATTCAGACATACTACTCAGACTTACTGTTTTTCACATACCATATAATAGAGAAGTATGTGATTTTGGACGCACTATTAGCTAAAATGCTTACTGATATTTAGGAGAACTCTAAAAGGTAAGATAAAATGTTTTGTGAATTTGGGCCCAGAAGAAATTTGACTAGATTGACGATAAACAAAACTGGTTCAAAGTTTGAGGTCAGTAAGGTTTTTATGTTTTTGGAAAAAGTCTCATGTCTTATAAAAACACAGATATAATATAAGTATAACTTATTTTTATGTATTATATCATTTCATATATATATATATATCTTTTTTGAGAAAACCATATACACCTTTTTTTAAATGTTAAAAATGTTCCAACATTCCAACAGATCATTTTGATTGACCTAGCTATAAATATCATTATAATCTACTCATTTTCTCTTACCATTGCGATAACCCTGTCGATCTATGTTGACAGTCAGTGAAATGGGACCTGAAGCAAAGATCCAGCAGCCGATCATCTTCTTAGAGGTTTGTGACACAGGAGACTGTAATGGAAAATCTGAATCAGAGGAAATGTTTTCCAGCTGACTTACATTATTGCAGAAGTTTTAATAATTTAATAATTAAAAGTTTTCCCTTGCAGCAAAAAAATTGAAATAATTGTACAAACACTAGAGAATTTGCGAGAGCATGACTGTTCTAAGTACCTATATTCATACCTCTATACTGTACCTACTGTATGCAAGTAATGTAATCAAATTTAGATAAAAAATCCAAATACTTTCCACTTTTATAAGACTTACTGAGTCCCACTGTTTCCTATTCCATCCCATCATTACTTGTTTTAATCAAGTGTGCTTTATAGTGATCAATATAAGTAGTTAAACAATTGTTTAGCTTTTATATTTTACCACAAACAAATAATAAAACATTAAGCTGTAATGAGCAACTGCTGCTAATGTGTGTTTGGACATACACTGTACATGTAAGATCCCTTCTCCTGATCTTGAATAGGGCTGTAATACAACATACT
>CAIGQW010005126.1:0-10526 GCA_903798125.1 Danio choprae | reverse complement strand
TTAATCTGGGGTCGCCACAGCGGAATGAACCGCCAACTTATCCAGCAAATGTTTTACGCAGCGGATGCCCTTCCAGCTGCAACCCATCCCTGGGAAACATCCATACACACCCATTCACACTCATACACTACAGACAATTTAGTCTACCCAATTCACCTGTACCGCATGTCTTTGGACTTGTGGGGGAAACCGGAGCACCCGGAGGAAACCCACGCCAACACAGGGAGAACATGCAAACTCCACACAGAAACGCCAACTGACCCAGCCGAGGCTCGAACCAGCGACCTTCTTGCTGTGAGGCGAACGTGCTACCCACTGCGCCACTGCGAGGCCCATTTTAATGTATTGTTTTATTATTTATGATGTTATTTTGTTAGTAGTGAAGTTAATTTACTGAAGTTATTTACTTTAAATAAAAATATTTTTGTTATTCCTATATTTATACAGGGGCGATAGGGCGAGCACTGTTGCCTCACAGCAAGAAGGTTGCTGGTTCGAGTCCCGGCTGGGTCAGTTGGCATTTCTGTGTGGAGTTTGCATGTTTTCCCCGTGTTCGTGTGCGTTTCCTCCGAGTGTTCTGGTTTCCCCCACAGTCCAAAGACATGCGGTATAGGTAAATTGAATAAACTAAATTGGCCATAGTGTATGTGTGTGAATGAGTGTGTAGGGATATTTCCCAGTAATGGGTTGCAGCTGGAATGGCATTCACTGTGTAAAACATATGCTGGATAAGTTGGCGGTTCATTCTGCTGTGGCGATCCCTGATGAATAAAGGGACTAAGCTGAAAGAAAATGAATGAAAGATATATTTATACAGACATACCGAAAAAAATAGAATTAATAAATAAATAATCTGAAATAAAACTTAATTCAAGCTACTTGGAATTCTGTATATTTCCTATAAACAAGCTTTATGCAAATTTAAATAAAAACACACACTGCATTAAGTCACTACGTCACACTCGTGCTCTGATTTTGATGCTGAATCAGGCCAACAAACTGCGATGTTAACCCAATAAGAGGCGACATGTGGAACACACCAAACCAACTAGCTGAACCCACTAGCCGACCGTTAGCTTGGTGTGTCCCAGACTTAAAAGTGAAGGGCTTTATTCTGCGAAAACAACCTCCTGAATGTACTTTATCTTGCTTATTAGCTTATTACATGACTACTTTCCACGAAACAATGAAAAAAAATTGATAAAACATTGTTCTGAGCAATAATAGTTTATTAAATCTTCAATTCTGACAAAAACAAAACCGACTGAATGGAGCTGATAGAGCACACAATAACCTACCTATTCTTCACAAGATGGCACCAAACAGTCACAAAACATGGTGTGACAGACAAGCAGATACATATGAATGTGGATGTAAGTATATCGTTTTGAAGATATTCACTGATGGTCAAGGTGATTTTAAGTTCTCGGATGAGCCTGTGTTATTTAGCGGCTGTTATTTCGAAATAAAAAAACTTAAATGTCGCGACTGACCAATCAGAATTGAGTATTCCAGACTGCTGTGTAATAATACTAAAATAACAGTGGTTCTGCTAATGAATATTGATGAGAATGAGTACTTTTTTCTTTCTTTTTAAAATCTTACTCAAAATTAAGCTTTGGAATCTACATAAAGAAGTAAAAAAGACTTGTATATATACAGTGATAGAAGTAAATCAGTACACCGCTTACATGTTTCTCTTTTAAAATAATACTTTCTATAGGATGCTTTACAATAATATATTTCTGCATTTACATTAGATTAGTCAGTACCAAAGCCAAAACTGAAACTAATGTAAAAAAACAACTAAAATAACTACATTATTTACTGTCTTTTGATTTAATTCAAAAACATTTGTGAGCAGAAATCAGTCAATCAATTCATCTATCTATCTATCTAGACAGACATATAGATACATACTATATTTTACCTTAAATATATAGGCCATATGTCCTACAATTTTTTGTTGTTGTGGCATTTGCAGAAATGTATCAAATCATAGATGTAATATAGCTTCAGACTGTTCTGAGTTCACTAAAAAAGCACTGTCTTTGTGAGTATGAGATGCTGTCAGAGGACAGAACCCAGCGTGACTAGTCTCTAACCCCAATTAGTCCCATAAGTGCTAACCGGTCTCTAACGGACTCTGGCTCCTGTCAGCAAAGCACTATGGGAAATGAAAAATGTATCCCCTTCTCAGCTTTCGCCTTTCCTGCATCTTTCATCCGCACACACCGCACACCCTCCTGCTTTTACCTCCATTACCGCTCCATCTATCCTTTCTTCCACAAATGTCAATGACTTTCTCGGGCATGTGTGCTCTCAGACCTCCATGTGACCTCATCTTCGCGTGCGTTTTTCTGCAGCATGTCTATGCACAGATTCGCAAGACACAAAGTCTCGCCGGGGGTCTACCGTACCGCACACAGGTGGAACCACAGAGACGTGTGACAGTGAAAAGCAGTCCCCAGAGGAACGCTCTCTCTGACAGGCCAGCAGGCTCAAGCTGTCTCCGCCGCTCACATATGCATATGAGAGGAAATGGAGCAGGAAGGGGAAATGTGTCACTCACATATGGCTTTGAATGTTGTTTTTACTGTTGCTGTTCAAATATACAGGCTGCAGTAATCTGTTTGGGTGCTAGGGGGCGAAAGAGAAAGAAGAAAGTCCATTTTAAACAAAGGAATAAATGAGGTTTAGTAATCGGACCTCAGAGTAGTATTATTAGGTACTTTGTGAACACTTGGTATTTTTCCTCGGTCTAATGCTATTATCTGGCAGAAATTTGAGCCATAAATATATCCACAATGCTTTGTCAGCCATGCTTGTGAATTATACCGCAATTTCTAATTTTGTGATCAATATGTTTAATCAGAAAAAGAAGGTAAACCAAAAATTAACAACAAACGATAAATAAATAAATAAATAAATAAATAAATAAATAAATAAATAAATAAATAAATAAATAAATAAGTTTTATACTATGGGGGGGGGGGGGTTCTGATTGGATGATGAAATCCACTTTGTCATCAATTATTCCTTATCAAGTGATTTTATGTGATATTTTCTTCTATGGAATATAAGCTAACATGTTACATGAAGGTGTGTTCATAAGACTGTCATGAAACCTTTATAATCATCACATGAGACGTCATGACTGTGAATGAGATTTTATACATGCATATGACAACTGTTATTAAGTGTCATTTGCTCAGTTATGTCATTTTAAATGTAAAAATGACATTGTTTGTTATGACAACTTGACAAACAAATACATCACAACCTGTTTTTATATTTATCATGACAACTTGACATTCCCGAGAAACTTGTCATAAAATCTGTCATAGACATGATTGTCACAATGCCGTTATAATTGTGTCATGGAGATTTTTTGATCACCTTTTCAATGGAACAAACTGTATTTGTCATTAAAATGCCTCATAAAAGTGTCATTATGCTGTTACAAATTATTTAAGAGCGTCATTAATATTTAATGACATCTTAATGACAAATTCTATTTGTACCACTGTAGTTGAGGTAAACAACAACAACAACAACAACAACAACAACAAATGTCTGTCATCTTAATGATTAAAATGTCATAACTGAGTGAATGACACTTAATGACAGTTGTTATAAACATCCATAAAATCCCATTCACATTCATGGCATGTGTCATGTCATGATTATAAATGTTTCATGACAGTCTTATGAACACCCCTCCAAGTAAAGTCTTACCGAATAAGGAAATATATATTTAGCATAATATCCAAGATGCTGTTTTCCATATGAATATGAAAGTAATAAATAAATAAACAAACTAAATAATTCTTATATTATGGGGTTGTGGAATACTTGATTCTGATTGGTTGGTCAACTCCATCACCACGTTGGGTGTGCATTATTTTTTTAATACAATGGCCTGTCATCAATTATTCCTTACCCACGTTATTTTATGTGATTTGCTTACTTCTATGGAATATAAATATAGATGTTTAGCATAATATCCAAGTTGCTGTTTTTCATGTGACTATGGAAGTTATAGAGACACATGCAGTCAAGCAACAAAAAGGACAAATTACAGTTATGACTTTTGCACTATAGGGGATACAGAGTACCCAGAGAAAACCAACATGCAAACTTCACACAGAAAGGCCTATTGGTCCATCCGGGACTCGAACCACAGACCGTCTTCTTGTGAGACGCTACCTATTGAGCTACCATGCCACCCTATTAATTAATTTTAGTAAGTACTTTTTAAATGGGTCACTAATGACCAAAGTGTGTAATAGTGTACGATTTTTTTCATGCACAGCAAAAATGTAAAATCTGATGATTCAATCGATGCACCTCAATGATGTGATGTTATAATTACCAAAGACATAATACAAAAGTGTATCATCAGCAAATCTTGAAATGACCAGAATGGCTTCACCGCAGAGCAATTACTGTACTGTGTCAAATATAAGCGTCACTGTCACTTGATGGCAGGACCTGGTGAATAAGCTGTCAACGATCCAAATATAGATTTTTAAGATGCTGGAAACAATAAATTTGGCTGTAGCGCCAGATGCTAAATCATCTGCTACAGCTAAATATTGTCAAAGTCCAAAAGAGTATGTATGAGTTTAGTAATTTTGCTTTTGTAATTGTCAATTACAAAGTTAAATTATCAAGTGAGTTTTATGCCTTTTTAGCAGTTAGAGGTCCATCTGTGTTATATAGTTCTGTGTCACTATAGACCCTAATATACAATAATGAAACATTCATCTATATGTGCTGTTTTGTTTTTGTGTAAGCATGCTCTCATCTTTCCCACCTGTCCTTCCTTCCTTTTTACACCTTATTTGTTCTCTGTGCATTCTCTCTGCTGTGCCAGCACATTGTTTTGTTACCTGCTCCTGTCCGCTCTTGTCCAGTTGTGTTCAAATCCGGTGTCTTTTGTTTTTTTTTCCTTACGGGGAAGGATTGGTTTGTTTCAAAACCTATTTTAAAAGCCCTTCTTTGTCCTGTGTGTTTAGAAGGCCCTTGAACCTGTTGTTTGGTTGCAGCCAATCTCTTAATAATAAAGACTGCACTGCAAACAACAACCATCTAAATTTAGGAAATGAATGATTTAAGAAGTTTCCGACTGGAAACTAGTCACATTATCTGCCAGTGCAGTAAGATAATTATACTTGGTAAGATTTCTTAAAATAAAAAAACTTACATAGGCTTTAGTGATGAAAAAAATTTTTTTTTAGATAAAGTACAGTAGGCTGCATGGTGGTGCAGTGGGTAGCACGATTGCCTCACAGCAAGAAGGTCGCTGGTTCAAGCCTCGGCTGGGTCAGTTGGCATTTCTGTGTGGAGTTTGCATGTTCTCCCCGTGTTGGCGTGGGTTTCCTCCGGGTGCTCCGGTTTACCCCACAAGTCCAAAGACATGCGCTATAGGTGAATTGGGTAGGCTCAATTGTCCGTAGTGTATGTCTGTGAATGAGTGTGTGCGGATGTTTCCCAGTCATGGGTTGCAGCTGGAAGGGCATCCACTGCGTAAAACATATGCTGGATAAGTTGGCGGTTCATTCCGCTTAGGCAATCCCCGGATTAATAAAGCGACTAAGCCAAAAAGAAAATGAATGAATGAATAAAGTTCAGAATTAACACTTATCCCAAGTAGTGTATTTAGTCAAATAATCATAAAACTAGCTAGTTAATGGGTTTTTTATTTTTTATGAAAAAATATTACAACTAGAGTTACTAAACAGGATACTTACTCTTTAAGAATTGTCATTATACCCGGCAGACACACAACGTCATAAGATGTTAATATTAGGTTAGATTTAGGTCATAATGTAGGGTGACCAAAATTTTTATGTCTAGCCAGCATCTAAGAACAATGTTATTTTGATGTCCAATAACTACGTCAAATGACGTTGATATTTGGTTGATTTTAGGTTGTGTTGGATGTTGACGTCAAATGCTGACATTTATTCGTCAGGTATGGCAACCAAAATCTAACGTCTAATAGACGTCATAGTGGTAACGTGCAAACAACGTCAAGCTGTAACATCATTAGACGTTGATATTTGGTTGTTTTTAGGTTACGTTGGAAAGTGACCAAAATCACTGATCGGTCTAACGTTGAGTTCTGACGTCAACCCGATTTTCACTTCCACCCAAAACGTTGGAGTACAACGTCAATCTGATGTCATGTTGACGTCTTGTGCTGGGTATATTCTGTCTTAAAATGAGCCAAAGCATTTTCACAAGTTATTATGAGTTAAATCAGGATCACACATACTGTACATGCATATTGTCCACAACTTGACAGTAAGACTTGACAGTAGTTACAAAGCAAAATCGTTACTTGTTGCTTATCAAAAAACACTGAATCTTACTTCAAAACATATTGAAATATATTTTGTCACTACAGAACAAATATAAGAGTGATTGAGCATTTAATGGGCAAACTTAAAATGGTAACATTTTAAAATAATGGTCCTTTAGTTAATGAATTTACTAACATAAACTATTAGTATCTCAAAATAATCACCATAATTGTACACAATGTGATCTTGATTAGTATTGTATTCTTTAAACAAGATCAATGTGATTTTATTTCTAGAAATAAGATTGTAACTCTTGACAAAATAAGGAGTTTTTGCAGCGTGACAATTTCTCACTTCAGCACATTTTAGCACTGAGGTAATTCAGGTTGGCTCCGTAATCCTGCTGATAAAATGGTCCAGTTTTCAAAGCTAAACACAAGTGGAAGTTGCATAATACAGGTGTCTAAAACATTTAGAGCTTGTCCACTTTTTCACATACAGAGGTGCAGTAGTCATCCATCAAATTGCTTTTTTAGTAGACATATGTGGTTGAATAGCAGCTACTCTTTGCCTACTGACCTGATTCTCAAACATTACTGAACATTAAAGTGCACTGGCCAGATGGGATTTGAACATCGCTGACGTAAGTCTGGTTTAAAGGTGGAAAAAAAAAGTAAAAAACAAAATATTTCTTAACCCACATCTCTGTGGTTATCAGAGCAAAAATGGAATCTGTTGATCTCTGTATTGTTTTCCGTAGTTTCCTTCGTGTTCATATAATCTTTGGGCATTTATTTCTTTTCTTTTCAGCTTAGTCCCTTAACCAATCTGGGGTCGCCACAGCGAAATGAACCGCCAACTTATCCAGCATATGTTTTACGCAGAAGATGCCCTTCCAGCTGCAACCGATCACTGGGAAACATCCATATCTCATTCACACACGTACACTATGGACAATTTAGCTTACCCAATTCACCTATAGCACGTCTTTGGACTGTGAGGGAAACCAGAGCACCCGGAGCAAACGCCACATAGAAATGCCAACTGACCCACCACATTGAATTGGTACATTTATATACAATACGGGTTTGCTTTATTTAATGTATAGAATCAGTCACCCAAACAAATGACCAATCCTACCGCGCTATATACATTTCTGGAGAGCGCCAAATACATCCCAGAAGGTAAGTTTTTTTGCAGTTTTCGTGAATCCACCAGAGGCCGCTGTGTACGCTTTTTCAGATCTCAAATTTCTCTCACGAGTGTCATTCGTGCCTGCTGTTCTCATGTAAATCCACCAGAGGGCACTGTCGACTGACTGAATGTCTGACTGACCGATCGACTGACTCACCCTCTTCATTCCCTAAACCCAACCAATAGTGTTTTCAAAAGCACCGATTGACCCGCCCACCCACTTCCCTAAACCCAACCGACAGTTTTTAAAAGCAATCCAGAAAAAAAAATGGCCTGATTTTTACCACATTTTCAGATTGTACCACATTCTCACCCTGTTATTTACTTGTTTATTTTATTTTTTGGCTTTTGTTTTTGTCTTACCCGCTTTCTGGAAGCGTTCTTCACCAGACTCGAACCCCGTCATCGTGATCAACTCCTCTCTGCATCTCAAGTTCGCAGATGTACATGGCGAGCCACTGGTCAAACTGGTAACAGCGGGAAAGCCATCCATACGGAGGTAAGCGGTCAGCTGTCAGCCATACGTACTTCTGGCTACATAATTCGTGATCTCCAGAAATTAACATAGGGCTACGTTTTCAGAATGAGCCTATGTTGCAAATGTCACATGATCTTTTAATTGCAATGACAACACCTTATCGCTTGTATAAAATTATTGAAAATTTAATTTTATATTATAAGTTAATATTAAAGGCACTTAATTCAATTACTCTTCATGATTAAATGTACAAATCATGAATATTAATAGTAATATAAAATATAAAATTTTAAAACAGTATAAAATGCCGCATTATGAACTTATTGGAAATAAAAGATAAGGAATACATTGTATATTTTTACTTCTACTGCTTTAACTGCAAAAATGTCAACAACAAAAAAGTACAACACAGTATTATTGTGTGTGTACACAATATTTAAATGATGTGAGCTTATTTCCTAATATTAGATTGAAAAATCTGAAAAGCTTACACAGCCCATAGACCTTCCCTCATCAGAAAAATGGTTGAACGTGGACAAAAAGGAGGGATTTAAATGCCAGGTGTAAATAGGGATGTGTTTTCCTTTGTCTGCTTGTGATCCGATCAACCAGAACACATTTTAATTCCAGGTGTAAACACAGCCAATGATTCTGTTCTATCTGTCTCAGTCTAATGCAGCCATAATCTTCAGCTAGGCTCAGAGCTCTGATCTGAATGTCTTATTGTTGTGAATAACTCATCGACTGCCAGATTCATCCAGCTGCTCAGACACTGATGCTGCACTTTTGAATGCATATATTTATCCATACATATTCACAGATTAATGCTTATAAGCACACAGACACGTTGTAAGAGAAATGTGTGGAAGTGAAGTATAATGAAATTCTCAGACTGAAAGCAATACAAACACACTCTATGCTGATAATACAAACAAAGAGCTGAAGATTGTACTGTCCTGGAAGGCATGACTATCTGTTAGCTTAACTTACTCTCTTTCTCTCACACACACACGCACACACACACACACACGCACGCACGCACACACGCACACACACACGCACACACACACACACACACACACACACACACACACACAAACCAGGAAATGAGTTTACTGTGTGTCCTGATTGACAGCTTGAGTTATCACTATAAACAGCACAAAGAAAAGTGTATATCTTGAGCACTCAAGACAATATTTGTTTTTAAGTCCATGTCCGTTAGCTGTGATTTATATGCTAATTTTCTTGTAAACACTGGCAAAATTCACTTTAAGCAGATACAGTATGTGTTTAAAAAATCTTGTATCTATGAAATAGACCAAAAATTTTTATCATTTATGCACTACACAGATTTTTGTTCAGTCAAATGCTCTCTAGAATAAGAATGTTCCACATTTGAATACAACGTGGAGTCAAATATCCTGCAACAAAATATATGCTCTGTACAAATAAGCCTACCTCCCTACAATACATTAAAAGCAATAGTTGTAGCTCAAAGAGCGATTACAGCTAAATTCTGAAAGTTAACAATTAGTAGGAGTAGTGTAAAGGCCTTTTTTTATCATCACACTGCTTTTGTGTAATCTTGGTCCATGTTTAGTGAGTCTAGTAGATATCTTAGCCATAACTTTGTCATCAAGGACTTTATAGAGATTTTCAAAGAGGTTTAAGTCAGGACTCTGGACTGGCCATTTCATTATTTAAAAGTTTTATTTAAAGAAATTCATTACCCATTTTGCTGTGTGACAGAGTGCCTGTTTGCAGAAAAATGCTGGCTGATTTGGAGATGAATGTAGGAAAGGAGATGCATTTTTGTCATGTAGCTGTTACAAAGGCCCAACTTCTGTAGTGGAAAACACCAGCAAAACATGACACTTCCTCCTCCCACTTTCACTGACTTTTTTAAACGCTTTGAATTATGTTCTTTTTCCCTAGTTTGATACTGAATGTTTCTAATTGGACCTAAATAAAATAAATAAACAAAAATAAATACATTAAATAAAACCAATTTTCAACTTTAAATGAATTTTGGAGCAGTTTTCTGTCCACACAGCATGCTCCTCAGCAAAGGTTACTTTGGCCATTTGATTCTTCTGATCAGAGGTTTGGTTAATGCAGAGCGCCTGTCCAAGCTATATTAAATATCTAGACACTGTATGCCAAGAAGCCTACCATGTTTAGAGCTGAATTTGTCAGCAATACCACCTTATTTACCACACCTATAACCAAATTTGTCTCTAATTTTTATATCCATTGCATATCATAAAAATAAATGCCAAAGAAAAATCCATGACCTACTTATTCTGAGGTGTATATCCACTGGACACTTCTATCCCATGATGCCTTGGGTAAGATGTGAATGCCAGTGCAGCGATGCAATTAACCATATGGACAGAACATTTGTCTTCAAATTCATGAGGTTCCTTTTACAGCACTAACAGTGTAATACTTTATAGTCTATAATCATCATATAGGCAGTTAAATAGACCTAAGCATTAATTTACTTGTTCAACCAAAAATGAGATGCAACATATATGCAACAT
>CAIGQW010005123.1:0-12130 GCA_903798125.1 Danio choprae | reverse complement strand
ATATATATATATATGTGTTGTCATAAAGACTCTTGTTTGTAGAGCAAGTAGCTTTTGTCATTTCCCCCGTAGCCAAATTAATGACAAGTGCACTTAAATAAACTCTCTGCAACTCTCACATGATCGCCCACTGAAGCTACGCAGGGCTGCGCCCGGTTAGTACCTGGATGGGAGACCATGGGAAAGCTAGATTGCTGCCGGAAGTGGTGCTAGTGAGACCAACAGGGGGCGCTCAACCTGCGATCTGTGTGGGTCCTAACACCCCAGTATAGTGAAGGGGACTCTATTCTGCTCAGTGAGCGCCGCCTTTCGGATGAGATGTTAAACCGAGGTCCTGATTCTCTGTGGTCGTTAAAAATCCCAGGATGTCCTTCGGAAAAAAAGGAGGGGTTTAACCCCAACATCCTGGCCAAATTTGCCCACTGGCATCCGTTCATCATGGCCTCCTAGCCATCCCACACTGGTGGTAGATGAGGAGATTCCCCCCAATGTGTAAAGAGCTTTGAGTGTCTAGAAAAGCACTATATAAATGTAAGGAAATATTTTTATTATTATTATTATTATTATTATTATTATAATTATTATTATTATAAGAGATATTTAATCTCAGAGAGGTTATCCTGGGAAAGTAAAGAGCAAACAAATTCGGATGCAAAAATAGGTTTTACTTGTTTTTTTTTTACACTGTGACATCGCCAACTACTGACTTGAATGCTTTTTTCAGCTATTTTAGTACTTTAGTAGTTTAATCGTTTTCCCACATGGTTGGTTTGACAATGTGGTCATATTTACCATCCTGATCTCACGAGGAAACGTAACAATTTTACAGTATATGTTGTCAGTTTAGTGGCTAATTTGTACGAATCATAGAATTGTACAAGTAAAATGTAAAAAAATTTTTTAAAAAAAGAGACATGAGACTAAACCCAACCGGTATTGGGGGATGAGCAAATCGTGCTAAATTTGTTCAAATGAAATCGCACAAATTCATACGAATTAGCCACTAAATCAAAAAATTACAAATTGCTGTGAGATATCGTCTTAAAGCACAATCTTTCAAAAACATAAAGGAAAAATAGTTTCTGCTTTTATATTTTAAATGTACCCTAACAGTTTATAAAGCTGGCTGACCTTTTTCCTTTCTGCACCACATAATTGAAAATAAACATTTGACATTTTTGCATAAGCTTTCTCTTCAACTATTGAAAAAAAAAAGACATTTTTGGTTTGGTTTCTTCAGAAGCCACACGAAGAGTGAACCATTCATAACACACACTTTATTTTCAAACAATTTGTTACATCATCACTCAAATCTACCAAAAAATACTTCATTCTAAAGTCTTATTTGTGGACATTTTCCAGAAGAGCAGCTTCACATGAACTCAAATAACAGGCCCCGAAAGGAACCGATAGAAAAACGATGTCGGTTTATCATCAACATGCAAAATACAATCATGCATCTGGCCCTGCATCTGCAAAAAAAGAACAAAAATATATATATAGAGAGAGAGAGAAAGAAAGAAAGCCTGAATGTCCACAGACAGTCTAATTCAAATAGCTATTCATTCTCTAAGATCCAAAATGCTTTACAATGTAAGAACATTACGAAATTTAGCAAAATCTCAATAAACCTTTATATAAAAGAAAACAGATAACCCATAATTATTTATTTCAACTAATCCCAGTCATCATGCTTTCAGTAAGATGTTTTTGCTTCTTTGTAGTAGTGTAAGTCTGTACATGTCGACATGTACTTAATAAAAACAGTAGCATTGCAACACCTATGCAAGCCTCACAGGCTACGCATGCAAACAAAACAAAGTGGAACAGATTAGGCTTCAAATTCACACAGACGTGCTAGTTTTTTTGTAAAGAGCGAGAGCTGGTCGCTTCAGTGACCAAACGTCCTGGAAGACTCAAACTCGCTGGGGCACTTGGGCTTGATCCCCTTGCTGTTGTAATAGTCCACCACCTGGTTCGGGACTTCAGCTAAGACACTTTTTGCCAAAGCAGCAGGAGAGGCCTGAGTAGAACAAGAACAGAAACAAACATAAAGCATTCGCAGGGCCATTTATTCCTTCTGCCATCTGCTGCAGCGCTAATGATGTGTGAAGATACTGTACTTGCTGAAAACCACATGCGCCGTGATGAAAAACATCCTGAATCTTGAGCAAAAGCGACTTGTGTGACTCAAAGCTAAGAGGAAATCAGAGAGCAGACCGAGCCTTCACCCTTGCTGGACGATTGGAGGACATGCTCCGATGTACTTTACTGTACAGAGATACGCCTGAAATTGGGCTATTGATAGAGAGCATGTCTGAAAAGGAAATACATCTTGGCAAATTTCCTGAGAGGATCCTGATAAATGGCACTTTGGCTTTTGGGGACAATCTGCTACAGTATAACAGACGTCACGTCAAAGGTATAGATTTTGTGTTTAATATATTGACTGCTGTAACTCTTCTGGCAGCTAGAAAAAAGTAATTATTGCAAATGGGTCAAATTAGAGTCAAACATGATTGATTTTACACACACACACACACACACACACACACACACACACACACACACACACACACACACACACACACACACACACACACACACACACACACACACACAGTAAAAAAATCTGTTAAAGAATAGTTTCCGTATTTTGTGATTCACGAGTGTTTCCGCTTATTTACATTTGTGAATTGCAGTATGGGAGCTTGATCTCTACTCTGTGGACAATGTTGAAAATTCAGCTCTACAGTTAAACAAAGTGACTTTTATTAACATTTTAGTCTGAAATAATCTAATGCATAAGAAATAATATTTAGAGAAATAAGTCTATAAATAACAGAAAATGTACTGGCGGTTTAATACAAGGCTTTCGTCCCGTAACATACAACACCAACCCAGACAATATATCACTTTAAACCACAGGTGTCAAATCCAGTTCCTGGATGGCCACAGCTCTGCACACTTCAGTTCCAATCCTGCTTCAACACACTTACCTGTAGGTTTCAAACATAACTGGAGGACTCAATTAGTTTGATCATGCGTGTTTAATTAGGAATGGAACTAAACTGTGCAGAGCTGCGGCCCTCCAGGAACTGAGTTTAAAAACCTGTGCTTTTAAATATTAAAAATGTCAATAAAATGTCAAGTCATGTTCAAGGTCAAAAGTTGTCAGAAGAAAGATCAGGGTCCTATAATGCAATTCAAAAGCATAAATAAACAGAATAAAATAAGAACATGAATCACAAAATATGGAAAACTGCTAATTTACAGATATTTTTACAGTGACAGTATGTGATGGAAAACTCTTTTCATTAAATCTTTCTCCACCATTGATGAGATATCTCGTCAGTCGAGAGACAGCGCTTCCCAGAAATTGACACTTTTTTAGGAAATCCGTGTTTTAGGTTTCCTTTCATATATCCTGAATAAGTTAACAGAACTTCTAGGTCTCCTGGGAGCAAAACAGAAGACGATCAGAGAAAGTGTAGATCATATCTCATGTAAAAATGTAGAGTTTTACAGCTTTCCTTTGGATTACTTGCTTCTTTATCAGGCCTTGTCACAGCGAAATTATCCACCACCATCAATCTGGATGAAGTTATATGAAGATATGTGTTTGTGTATGTAAAGTAAAAGTATCTGTTCTAAATGAGTAGTCAGTGTTATGCTGTGAATTTTCTGTAATTAGTTGATGCACGTACAAGCCCGCAGGCACATACAGTGCATGCACACATATAATAGCCACAGCCATATCAACCTGCAGCCTTAGACTGATTACTCACTGAAGCAGGGCTGAGCCTGGTCCGTACCTGGATTGGAGACCACATGGGAAAATTTTGTTGCTGTTGGAAGTAGTGTTAGTGAGGCCAGCAGGGGGCGCTCAACCTGCGGTCTGTGGGAGTCCTAATGCCCCAGTATAATGAAGGGGACACTATACTATCAGTGAGCACCGTCTTTCGGATAAGACGTTAAATCGAGGTCCTGACTCTCTGTGGTCATTAAAAATCCTATGGCACTGCTCATGAAAGAGTAGGGGTGTAACCCCTGTGTCCTAGCCAATTTCTCTCCATTGGCCCTTACCGATCATGGCCTCCCAATCATCCCCACCCACTGAATTAGCTCTATTACTGTCTCTCAATATCTCTGTGGTGAGCGCACTGGCGCCGTTGTACTATGGCTGCCGTCGCATAATCCAAGTGCATGCTGCACACTGGTGGTGGTGTGGACAGACCCCCCTCAAGATTGTGAAGCGCTTTGGGTGTGAAAAAGTGTTTGATTTCTTATTTTTTGCATGTTTTCACACTTTAATGTTTCAGAATGTCAAACAGATTTAAATATTAGTCAAAGATAACACATCATGCATGCAGTTTTGGTATAAAGATTTTTTATTATTAGGGGGAAACAAAATTCAATGCTACATAGCCTTTTGTGGGAAAGGTGTTTGCTCCTAACCCTAATAACTAGTTGGGCCACCATTAGCAGCAACAACTGCAATCACATGTTTTGGATATATGTGGAGGAACTATGGAGGAATTTTGGCCCACTCATCTTTTCCCTAACCCTAACCCATTGGAGGGTTTTTCAGTATGAACCACCTTTTTAAGGTCATGCCATATGCCATCCCAATTGGATTCAGGTCAGGACTTTGACTAGGCCACTCCATCATTTTGCTTTGGATCATTTTGAGGTCACTAATAGATGAACAAACATTCGACCTTTCACAGCGTAACACTCACTACTCACGAATCTTGAATACTTTTAGAAGGGCAACTTTTTGCTCCTAATTATTTTAGTATTATATATTTACAACCTATTTACTTCACTACAATTTTGGAAAGTAACGGTACTTTTACTTGAGTGTGATTTTTTTTGTACTCTTTCCAACACTGCTATCTGATGACATTTACACTTATTTTACAACATAATCCATGCTGGTGATTCATAATCAGATCACAATCTACTTGTAAATCATGGACTGAGTTATGCGCTTTTGTTTGTCACACTGGAGTTTACCCACTCCAGAGTCTGCGCATGTTTCTCTGAATTCTGCGGTTTGTTTTCCACCGGGAACGACAGTAGATGTGGTAATTAATGGAGCAGTCAAACGAAAGGTTATTAGATTGCTAAAATGTGAGCCAGAGAGCGAGGAGGAGGAAGGAGTGAGTAATTAACCAGGAGAGATTCTCCTCAGAGGTGCTTCAGACTTTATAAAGATGCTGTGTGAAAACCTCTGCATAGCAATGCATTGATTAAAGGCCACGATCTACAGTTCATTTCAGCCGCATGTGGAATCACTTTCACTTCCAGATTAGGTGTGAGGTTTGGAGAGGTTTCTTAATGGAACAGATCACCCATTTGAGTTTCTTTCTTTTGTTGAACACAAAATAAGATTGTCAAGGGACTCGAGTGGTGATGAGCATCACCTGTGCGCCACCTGTCTCGAGTCCCACGACAGGTGCTTAAGTATAAAAGGAGAAGTGATGGCAGAAGAAGCCACGAGAGAAGACCAGAGAGAATAATGAGAGAAGACCAGGCCTGGAGCTTGTATTTATTGGCCGCATTGTCCCTTTAAGCTCTGAAACATGAGATGCTTATTAAATAGACATGATAAACATGTTATGCTAATGACTTCAACTAAGTGTCTGCTAAGCTTTTAGAATTTATATTGAGATTTATAATTTTTTTATAATTTAGACATCTTTTGCAGATATTACTACAGTGAATAAACAGTTTTTGATGTGAACACGTAAGCAAGTTCAATAAAGTATTGTAAAATTAATTGGCATGAAACTTATTGTAAAAGCATCAAACATCTTTATTAGTGTTTTTTTTTTTATATATAATTTTAGGTTATTACCAAAAATATATTTATATTGGCTACACGGTGGCGCAGTGGGTAGCACAATCGCTTCACAGCAAGAAGGTCACTGGTTCAAGCCTCGGCTGGGTCAGTTGACGTTTCTGTGTGGAGTTTGCTTGTTCTCCCCGTGTTGGTGTGGGTTTCCTCCGGGTGCTCCGGTTTCCCCCACAAGTCCAAAGACATGCGCTATAGGTGAATTGGGTAAGCTAAATTGTCCCCAGTGTATGTGTGTGAAGGAGTGTGTGTGGATGTTTCCCAGTGATGGGTTGCAGCTGGAAGGGCTGCAGATATGCTGGATAGGTTGGTGGTTCATTTCGCTGTGGCGACCCCAGAATAATAAAGGGACTAAGCCGAAAAGAAAATGAATGAATGAAAAATATATAATTATAAATTAAAGACAACAGTACACTGTTATTTTATACACTTATAATTGCTTATTGGTACAAATTTAAGCATAACCATTTTTTAATTTTATTTAAGAGACTATGATTCTATCAAAGTAACTAAACTAACTTTATTTTTTATTAGTATTATTGTTATTATTCATTTATTTTTATAATTTATTATTATAGTAATATATTTATTATACAAAATTGTATTATTTTAGTATTATTATTATAATTATAATTATAATTATAATTATAATTATTATTATTATTATTATTATTATTATTATTATTATTATTATTATTATTATTATTATTATTATTATTATTATTATGAGATGGGAGGTGTGTTATGCAATTTTATTCATCATTATTCATCAACAGCATGACACATCAAAGCCTAAAAGTTGTTAATGACAAAATAATCTTTAGATCTAAAATCTTTTGATATTGACTCATTAAAATGCAGATGTGTATATAAAAGTTTCAAATCAAAACTAATTCGTTTGGCACACATGCATAATCTTCGGAATATATATACCATTACAACCCTTTATTTGAATCGTTTATACAGTATGAATGTAAACTCACATGTTTGAAGTTGCGGAAGGGCACAAACTGCACAATGTCCCTCAGCACTGGTTCTCCTTTGGGCGAGCGAAGGATCCCATCATCTCCATCCAGCATCTCCATATCAGTGAAATCTGCGTTTCCGACCCCCACGATGATGACAGACATGGGCAGGTGTGAAGCGTGAACGATGGCCTCTCTGGTGTCCGCCATGTCTGTGATCACACCGTCCGTCAGGATCAGCAGGATAAAGTATTGCTGACGACGTAACAGACCACAGTCAGAACTGGAGGAACACTCAAGATGAAGATGAAGAAGAAGAGGAATGAATGAAGAAGAAGACAGAAGAAGATGAAGGAAGAATAATGAAGAAGGAAGAAAAAGAGGAAAGACTAGGAAGATGAAAGAAGATGTAGAAGAAGGAAGAAGAACAGGAAGAAGATGATGATGAAGAAGAAGAAAGACGAAAGAAGAAGAAAGAAGCATGATGAAAAAGAAGAAGGATGAAGAAGAAAAACAAAGGAAGAAGAGATGAAGGAATAATAAAGACGGAAGAAAAAGACACAAAGATATATGATGAAGAAAGAAAGATGAAGAAGAAGAAAAAGGAAGAAAGACAAGGAAGGTGGAAGGAGAAGGGAATAAGAAGATCAAGAAGCAAGAAGAAGGGATAAAGAAGAAGAATGAATAACAAAGAAGGAAGAAGAATGAAAAAAAAGAAGAGTAGGAAGATGGAAGAAAAAGGAAGAAGAAATAAGGCAGAAGAGAAAGAAGGAAGAACAGTGAAAGGAAAAAAGGAAGATACTAGAAGAAAGGAGAGGAAGACGTAAGAAGGTAGAAGATGAGAAGGATGAAGAGTGAAGAAAAAGAGAGAAAAATGAATAAATGAGGAAAAAAGAAGAATAGAAGGATGAAGAATAAAAAGGAAAAGAAAAAGAAGGATGAGGAAGAAGAGGAGATAGAGTATCTGCCTCTCACCATGGCCTCTTTGGTGTGCATCTCCTCTGAGGCAAAGTTGGCCACTTTCTGGATGATGGGGGCGATGTTTGTGGGGCCGTAAAGCTGAATTTTAGGAAGGCAGTTCTGGTAGGCCTCCACCACACCCTGAATACCTGCAACGGATAGGAAATTCACTATGCGGCTGTGTGGAGGAAATTAGTACTCTTAACGGGTATACATGCATTAACATAAAATATATACAGTTTTCATCATTTAAAATCAAATTAACATTAACTCAAATAAATTAAAATATACTACAAAACTAGAAAATGTACAAATAAAATAAGTAAATATGACTTTAATATATAATATTATCAAATATATTACTAAACCCAGGTTTTTGATAAGTAAAACTAAAACCATTCCATTACTTGAAATATAAGTGTCATTTATGAATTAAAGTAAACATTAAATCAAATGAAATAAATTATAAAATCCATAATATACAGTTGCAATCAGAATTATTAAACCCCCTGAATTATCAGCCCCCCCTGTTTATTTCCTTCCCCAATTTCTGTTTAACGGAGAGAAGATTTTTTGAACACATTTCTAAACATAAAAGTTTTAATAACTCATTTCTAATAACTGATTTATTATATTTAAAAAATATTTTTAAAAAGAAAAAAAACTATATATTAATGATACTAAAACAGCACTATTAAACACTACTAACACTTTTATTTATTTTATAAAGTGTAAATTGAATGGTGCATGCTTTACACTACAGTATATTAATTATCAGTGTTAGCATCATTACCTAAAATCGACAAAAGAAATGTCATTGCTTAAAATAAATATATAAAAAAACAATACATTATATACAGAGTTAAAATCTGAATTATTAAACCCCCTTTGAATTTTCTTTTCTTTTTGGAATTATTTCCCAAATTATGTTTAACAGAGCAAGGACATTTTCACAGCATGTCTGATAATAGTCTGATAAAAGCAGTTCTTAATTTTTTAAAAATATTTTAAGGTCAATATTATTAGCCCCTTTAAGCTATATTTATTTCGATTGTCTACAAAACAAACCATCGTTATACAATAACTTGCCTAATTACCCTATCCTGCCTAGTTAACCTAATTAACCTAGTTAAGACTTTAAATGTCACTTTAAGCTGTATAGAAGTGTCTTGAAAAATATCTAGTCAAATATTATGTACTGTCATCATGGCAAAGATAAAATAAATCAATTATTAGAAATGAGTTATTAAAACTATTATGTTTAATAATGTGTTGAAAAAATCTTCTCTCAGTTAAACAGAAATTGGGGGAAATTTATTTCCTTTAAAATACAACTAAAACTTACTAAAAACTACAGAGGAAGAAAACTAATGCATTTTTTCACAAAAAAATATACAAATTCCATTATTAATAACAAAAAATACATATGCGATATATATGATCATAATTTATATAAAAAAAAATTTTATGTCAGTAAAATCTTAATCTGAGCACTGAAGCGGTTCTGCTGTTTACGAACTGAGCATGAATGTTAAGGTCAGCCTGTCCCTCCTCAGCACGTCTCCAACTGTTTCATTTAATTAACACCTGTGAGCTTGAACACGCACAAACAGGGGCTTAAAGGTGAAAGCATGCTGTGCAGAGCAGAGGCAGAATTAAGATGAGAAGACTTTCAAAGCGGAGGTCAATGGAGGCAGTCGCTTCAGCAGCTCCCCTACAAAGAGGAATCAAAGAGACCCTGATAGACTCTTCAACCCTGACAAACACGCGCCACACTGTCTCTTTAAGACCAACATTGTGCTTTTCAATGGAGATTTTGGGGCTTTTTTATAAAGTGTTTTAGGCTATACGTTTACACAACATTGATGTAGCCAAAAACTGAAAAGTCTGAACCCTTTCGGACTCTCTTTCTCTCTTGTTTATTTATTTTTGGTTTCAGGACATTTAATCAAATTTAAAGCCTCATGTCCATGATATTGGACTTTTGTCATCCAATCAAATGGCAGTAAAACTATGTGAGCTCAATGAAGAAAATCTAATATTTTGGACACTGCTCCAAACACAGAGGCAACAATTTCAATAGTTTTTATTCATTCAGTCATTTTCTCTTTGGCTTAGTCCAACTTATCCAGCATATGTTTTACGAAGCGGATGCCCTTCCAGCTGCAACCCATCACTGGGAAACATCCATACACAATCATTCACACACATACACTAAGGACAATTCAGCTTACCCAATTCTCCTATACCACATGTTTTTGGACTTGTGGGGGAAACCGGAGCACCCGGAGAAACCCACGCCAACACGGAAAGAACATGCAAACTCCATACAGTAACGAAAACTGACCCAGCTGGGGCTCAAACCAGTGACATTCTTGCTGTGAGGCGATTGTGCTACCCACTACCCACTGCCTTCAATAGTTTTATTCACATTTATTGATATGTTTGCGGCAACCGCTGTGTAAAACATGGAATAGTTGGTGGTTCATTTTGCTGTAGCAACCCTTGATAAATAAGGGACTAAGCCGAAGGAAAATGAATGAATGAATGAATGAATGAGTGATGTTTGCCAATATGTCATACATTATATAGGAAAAAAGTCTTGCATTTGCTTGTTAAAGTTAAAAATCTATTGTAGAATTGCAGGCTTTTAATCAGTTTTTTATATATATATATATATATATATATATATATATATATATATATATATGTCTGTTTATTATGATGTACAATGGGTTTCCATGTTGTAAATATAATTATAATGGATTTTATTTGTAATGCACTTTTTTTTAAACCCAAAGTGCTACAACAAATAATATTAAACACATAAAATCATTTTTAAAAAGTACAAATGCAAAAACAATTAAAAAAAAAAAAATTTTGTTAAAAACAAGCTTAAATAAATGTGTCTTAATCTACTTTTTAAAGTGATCCAAAGTTGGTGCGTTTCAGATATTAAGAGGAAGACCGTTCCATAATTTGGGGGGCTTTGAATGAGAAAGATCTTTCTCCCATAGACTTCAGTTTATATAAAGGCGTAAATAGAGTTGAGGTCAAAATAATTAGCCATCCTGTGATATTTTTTTTTTAAACAGAGCAGGGAATTCTTTACAGTATTCTTTATAATATTTTTTCTTCTGGAGAAAGTCTTATTTGTTTTATTTTGGTTAGAATAAAAGCAGTTTTATTTATTTTTTAAAACCATTATAAAGTCAATGTTATTAACCCCCTTAAACAATATTTTTTTCAAAGTTCTACAGAACAAAGCACTGTTATACAATGGCTTGCCTAATTACCCTAACTTGCCTAATTAACCTAGTTAAGCTTTTAAATGTCACTTTAAGCTGAATACTAGTATCCTAAAAATCTAGTAAAATGGTATGTACTGTCATCGACAAAGATAAAAGAAATCAGTTATTAGAAATTATTTATTAAAACTATTATGTTTAGAAATGTGTTGAAAAAAATCTTCTTTCCATTAAACAGAAATTGAGGGAAAAATATACAGGGCGGCTAATAATTATGACTTCAGCTGTATGTCAGTGGGTTTAGACGTTTTTGTCTGAATGTTGCCATGTAAGCTGAACTGTCCCTTTAATGTAATCAATCAACTGGAGAAGTATTGTGAAAATGTTAGCATTTTTTTACACTGTTGGCCTGCGGGTCTTGCCATTAAAGACATGTCAAGCTGAAGACATTAAAGGCTTGGATTATCCCACCGCTGACATTCTTCCGTCATAACACTTTCTTCAGTCACATTTAGCCAATTCACACCGGTTCTGTGAGAAATGTCTCACCGCGTGACGTCCATGTGCCCTTGTGAGCTTCACACAACAAATGAAACTCCACCAGCCTCCGCAAATAGAAAGCTGTAAATGTTGTTAACTGGGATTTCACAATGGGAGTTTCACCTAGGATTCACTGACAAGAGAAACGTCCCACAATCCCTCAGAGAAACGCACACGCACACGCAAACGCACACACACACGCACACACACACACACACACACACTGCACTGTGCAAAGTGTCAGTAATCAGCTAAATGAGCTCTTTGCCTTTTCAACCCTTTTCTAATGAGAGTCTACAGTAATTGCACTCTAGACAGAAACTCCAGATGATAATCGGAAAGAGCAAACAAGTGAAGAGCAATGTACAATTTGGTACATTTATTTAAATTTTCCCTGCTAGAGTTTAATATGAAGGTGTAATGTATTAAAGGACTATAAATAGAAAATATGATTTCTTCATGAAGGATAAACATATTTCTTTTATGGATTGCATAGATAAGAGACCGAAAAAAAGACGTTCATATTTTGTTTTATAAAAATGTTATTTTATAATATA
>CAIGQW010005115.1:0-10933 GCA_903798125.1 Danio choprae | reverse complement strand
TTTTTTGCAAGTTAAAAAGAACAGCGTTTGTCTTTACAGTAAGTTTTTTTTATCATTGTTATCTTTAAAGTCGTTACCACTTTAAAGTCGGCATAAAACAGAAGTAGAAGAGCGTAATTTTTCCCCTTATTGTGATGTACATACAATTGAAACATTGGATCATTGGAAGAATGGAGTTGCTAACAAAATGGAGGAAGATAGGAATGCCAGTTTGCTCTGTTTTTCTGGAGGTTTACTGTGCACCGCAATCACCCTATGCTGCAGAATGTTTTGAGATGCCTGATGGACGCTACATTTTTAAGACTGAATCATATCATATTCATTCAAACCACAGCTTGAAACGAGACATGCGCTGATAGCTCTGCCCTAAAGGCATTCCATGTGACCAGAAGAGAAAAACGTTATTTCAAGAGGGAAGGAAAATGTATGGTTTTTGACTAAAGACTGTGAAGACGGAATACATTTTTATAAAACAATGAAGTGCACAGATACATTGTTTATGGCAAGCACTACTATATACATGTACAAATAACAAGAGTAAAATTTGATTCCCTGCTACTTTAAAGGCCCATTTACACCAAAAATGATAAGGATTACAGGTGTACTAAGCGGATTTTGTCAAACACAGTTGATATTTGAAACTACCAATAACCCAACAAGGCCTCGCCCCTTTTTGAAATCTCTGCTATAGTTACGAGACGCACCCCTTACTGCTTATTGGCAGTAATTGTGTGCTTATTTGCAATTGTGTTTTGGGACTCGACACTCTGGTCAAAAGCATTTTCACATATTGTTTAATGCACCTTTAACGTCTGCCTTAAAATCAAAACTTACAATGCTTATTTTGCTAGCTCACATTGTTATTCTTAAGGTGAATAATTAATCTGTGCAAGTTAATCCACTGAAAAAAACTTTTTTTGTGGTAATCTTCAATGAACATCTGCTCATTTGGAGTCATCATGTAGTGACGGTCCTTCTGTTAACGTCAACCTGAGGGCTTCCATGTCAACTGCATATTAATACCCTCTCTTACTATTAGGGAATGTTCCAATATCAATATTCCGTTTCAGTTGGAAGTACATCAACATACTCAAATAAAAGTCTCTGCGGCTTGCGGTTCACATAGACTTTAAGACAATGACTATCCCAAAAAGGATGGATTCTGATTGCCCGTTAATATTTTCATCAACTGTTGTGAAAATGACTCCAGCATTGTTATAGATGTGGTGGAGACTTTAGAACTGTTTTTAAGATGTCACTGTGTTGGTGTGAACAAGCTTTGCACAGCTTTAGGTGGTTAATTGCTGTAACAAACCAAAATAAAACAGCAAGCTGATCCAAGTAAGTGCAGAAATCCATTCCCACTAGCACTATATTCAGACTCAGCGTGAGGAGGCAGTTTAAACCGGAAAAAAATGGCAGAGGCAATCTACACCATCTCATCTCCTGAATCACCACATCCATCCTCTATCAGTCTTTCTCCCCAGACTGCTCCATCACACACTCCCCCCTCATCCCTCTATCTGCCTCCGACCATCCTTCCTCCACGCTGCCCTTGTGTTGCAAGGCTGGGCATTGGGCCCAGGGGGTGTTTTTCATCCTGAGAGCAGCCATATTGTTTTACTCAAATTTATGCCCCACAGTGTCTGCTTCCCTATGGTTGGATTTGTGGCCACGAGGACACGCCGGTGGCCAGAGGAGCCGTCATGGAGGACAGAGCTATGCCTTTCCCCCATTCAATCGTCTCACCTTCCATTCTCTATTAGTCTAATTGGGCCCGCTGAGCCAAATGGAGCCCACGCCAGCAACAGCCAATCTCCATGAAGAATGAATAAAACATGGCCCACCCCACCATCTCCTAAAACACACGTCTCTATCATCCCATTCCGCTGATAATGAATGGATGGTATAGTGAGAGGAAGGGAAAGGAATGATTGACGGAGAGATATTTTAAATGGGGGAGATGAAGTGGGGTGTGACGTCATTCTGTTATTAGGAAAACTGAAATGGATAGGTCTCCCAAAAATTACATTTCTGTCACCATTGCTCACCCTCAAACCCATTTTAAATTCTTTCTTTAAAGAAACACAAAAGGAAGATATTTTAAAGAATGTTTAAAATATGGAAAGTTGGAAACTGCTAACCATTGGTTTCCATAATATTTTGTTATTTTCCTACAATAGATATTAATGGCTACTGATTTCCAATACTCATTAAAACATTTTCTTTTATGTTTAAAAGAAAAAAGAAACTCATTAAGCTTTAAAACCTTTTGAGAATGAGCAAATGGTGAGTACATTTACATTTTGAGGCTAATTTAACTAACAGCCAGGGGTCGATTTATACTTACATTTTCCCCATGCACATGACTACTGTTTTAAAATCACTACAGAACATACCATTTCACTGTATTATGTCACTGTCTTCACAAAGAAGTGTCTGGAGTCATGAAACAATTGTCTAGTCATCAACTATATATGTTCAAGGCTTTTTTATGTAGGCTACATAATTTTTTTAATTCCGTTTTCATAATGGTTAATTTAAGTTATTAGGCCCAATCCCAATTCTATTTTTGTACCCCTACTCCTTCCCCTTGGTCCTTGAAACAGAGTGTGAAGGGGAGGGACTTCAAATGTACCCCTAAGAAATGGGACAGCACCACAACACCAGTACACATCATATGTCGTCGGGAGCACTTACTTCATATGAGATCGACGACGGCAACTGCTGTAGTTATTCCAGTTGCATTATGCTTTGGTATTTATCTTCAGGAAATCACGGAAAGCAACAATATCATGTTATCATAACCATTTAATGTGGCAATAAGCTCGTAACTGTACTGTGTATTTACACCGTGGCCATATTCATCTATGCAAAAGTATTCAACATTAACGTTATATCAGACACTGCAAAAAGGTCATTCCCAGCCACTAGACTTTTCTGACAGGGTATTCGAGTGTCGGATGTGAAAGTGGGACTACTATACAGGAGTTGTTATTATTATGGATTATAGATAGCAAAATGTAGTGTTTTTAATGTTTTATTTTTAAAAAGCATGATCGTAAAACACTGTTATGAATGTATTAAAACATATGCTTGTTTGTTGTAAAAATTCTTAATAACGGCAAAACATACTAATTTGTGCATCTCCTGACTCGTGTGTGCAGCCATGTTGCCATTGTAGCTGGCAGTGTAGGGCAATAACGCATTACTAGTAATGCGTGACTGTAATGGCATTACTTTTGAAAGTAACTAATACTGTAACGCATTACTTTTTAAATATATTAACTCTGTTATCTTTACAATATGATGCGCTTGTCTGTTACCTGGTAAATTAATAAATTTTGGCTGCAGTCTAGCCTACATCTTCCTGTTTACAGCGGCGAGGCATTGTGGGATTGGTGGATGCCAATCAACCACCGTAAATAAGATGCGTCATGTATGAGGCGCCAGACTGGACAAAAGTCAAGTAAAAGCAGAGACGGAATGCACGCAATGTACACCAAGTGTGTGCACAAGAGAGACCGAGACACAGCATTACTTTTTGGTGTAAGTAATTACTGTAACTAGTTACTATTTTTCAGCAACTAGCACAACACTGGTAGCTGGTGTATTCTGGGAAATTACCCCTTTGTTTTGAGTGTGATCCTGGAAAATCTCAGTTTCAAGGGCTATCTGGCCCTTCCCCTTAGCTCTACACCTTCAAGCTAAAGAGAATTGAGACACCCCTACCTCTTCATGTGAACACGCAAAACGAGGGGTAGGGGCAAGGGAAAGGGCTAAGGAGTAGAATTGGGATTGGGCCATAGTCTGAGCTGACAGCAAGAATTAGAAGTAAATACATTTTTGGGTAATTACAAAACAAATTAATCATACATTTAGATAACGAATGGTATTACACTGCCTACACTGTAAAAAATGCAGGCTTCTACACAATTCATTCCTGTTGTCTCAACACAAATCTATTAAGTTAACGAATTTCAGTGAATTGAACACAAAACGGTTAAGTTGTCCCCAAAAAAACCTTAAGAATTATGTTGTTTCGTGTTGTTTTATATTAGTTTGAACAAGCAGCAAAAAAAGATTTTTTGGAGTGTAGCCATGTACAATGTTAAAACATTGAAATTACAGCGGTAAAATCTGGGCATTATATAGAGAGTAAATTTGACACTCTGGCTCTTATAGGAACAAATGCAATGTTTTTTATCAGATTTTATCAGATTTAATTAAAATAAAATGAATAAATACACCAGGGAACTATAAATAAACCCTGTTTAGTTAAAGTCAATGACTGAGAGATTAGCATGTTTTATTGAAAATATGTTAAGTACATTTGAAAAACAGCCATGGGTGACATTTATAGTGGTAGTGTTAAACAGACCTACCATTAGGAATGAGGATGCCAACAAACATGGTGCCAAAAACGATGCACAAAGTGATGCTCTTGAAGCGAAGGGGTGGCATATACCCTCCTGCGGCAAAAGTGCCATCTTTTTGCTAAAAAAAAGAAGAAGAGACAAACCTTTTATTTGATTCCAGGCTACATAGTTGTACAAGGCTACAAGCTTCTGAACAAGTGAAATGCATGTAAGGCTATTGGGTTTGGCATGCAGGCTTCATAAACCCCCCTCCGCTCTGTTGTCAAAATGCCAGATTTAACGACAGCATAAAACCCTTCGTCCGACCGCGAATCCAGCCGTGATTTGAGCTGATTCAGCGTGGCAGCAGCGGAGAGACAGCGAGCCAATGTCTTGGCTGCTTTATGGAGGAGATCTGGACCTGTTCTCATCAATCCAGCTCCTTTTATTTGCTCCTGAATTTAGCCTGCTGTCCGCAGAGGCTGGATCTTTGGCGGAAGGAGACTTTGGTTCTCAAGGGATCCATACTGAGGGACTGAGCTGGCAAATGCATGCTGACTGAGACCAGACTTGGGGTCTGACATCAGTGCTGTGTAAATCTGCTAGACTCAATGAAGTCTTTATTGAGTCCATTAAATATAGCAAAACACATCTGCAGCTGGTGCAGTTTATGCACATTAGGAAGAAGGAGACACCTGAGTTTGTCCAGACGGCACAAGGTAAACGATGTCAAACAAGGGCCAAAAATTTTGTTACATACATACATATATACACATACATACATATATATATATATATATATATATATGCGCAATGCAGGGTTGAACTCATGTCACTGCTGATTTGTCAATCAAAAAAATCCAAAAACATTTTACAGTGCCATTTCAAAATAGGTCAGTTCAACCCTGCATTAAAATAAGTGGCATATTAAATCAAATCCGAAGGCAAGCAACCAATGAAGTGTTAGAGTTAAAACAGGAGTTTTTCACAACTCAAGAGGCCACAATTGGGTTTAGTGCAAGTTTTTGTGAATAAATATTAGAATATATAGAGTATAAATCAAAAAGAAATTATAATCATATTAAAAACATTTAGTATAGGGGACAATATTCATTCATATGTGAAATCTGGAAGAAGAACTTTACAAAATAAAATAAATATTAATATTTCAATTTAAGCCTTACCTAATAAGTCCAGTAATTGCAGAGAAATTGAGAATTTTCAAGTGGTTTCTTATTTCTCCCATAGAATTATACTTATTATTTGACTGACAACCTTAATTTTATAACTGACCCAATTAAGGGTGTCAGTTTGAAGTAAACATTTCTGGGGGTCGATGGCATCAAATCTGAAAAAGCCGTGTCTTTGTCAAAGTGTTACCTGCTGCTCGAATAGCATGGTGTTGATGGCCTGTCTGCAAGGCAGGATCATCATGGGAAAGCCCACAGCCACAGACATCATGAAGCCCACACGGATCATTTCCGTCACCAGGTTAGATGGAAAGTTCATCAGTACGTTCCCAGCGATGTTATCTGTGAAGCTCACATAACCGAAGAACCCCACCTGGAGGAATACAGCACAAAGTATAGTTAAGCACTTGCATCTCTGAAGTCTCCCAAAAGACAAATTTGTGCAATACTAATGAAAACAGCATTCAAAACATCATAAAAACTAAATGCTTGATTTTTTTCAAAAATGGCCTAGAATATTAGGATTTAAGTGGATCATAAAAGCTACTGCTTCATATTTTTCTAAGCAAAAATGTTGTTTAAAGAAGAAAAGATAAATGTTATACTACATAAAAATAGAACCAGGAAACAAATACCTTTTTCGAAACAAATATGTATCTTGTGAAAATTCTGGGACAGTACTAATGATCAAAGATATTCATTTACTCACATCCATTTCTTTATTATACTTAAGAATAATTTTTATTACATTTAACTAATTTAAACTAACTAAAGAGGCATTAAAAAGCTAATACAAATGCACAATTAGCAAAAATATAACTACATTTAAAACAAAAACTGAATATATAATAAACAAATTTAAAGGAATTAAAAACTGTACATATACTGTAAAAAATGTATATGACAAAAAGTCAAGAAAACAAATGTTTTTATGCGACTTCAACTTATTTTAATAAGGTCATTTAAATCAGGTTTCAGGTTTTCATACACAGTTTAACTTAATATTTTTAGTCAGCTTGATTGACGTAAGTTGAAATGACTAGAAATGTTAACTTAACTCAACCAAACAATTAAAACAGCAATATTTTTATTTATATTGTAGTTACGTTTTGGCACTAAAATAACCCTGTACTGAAGTAATGTTTATTTGGATACAATCTATATATAAAAAAAATAATAAAAAAAACTCACATTCACTTTCCTCTTCAATACGTGGCATGTCAGAGCAAATCTATAATTTCATATGGGGTCACTTGATCCTGCTTGAAATGATCAGGACAAATACGTCTTACGACAATACACAGAAGCAGCCCAACAGAGATCTGTGTCTCTTTGATGACCTCACAACACCTCCTGACTGTGCAATGATATTGTTTTTACGTGATATAAAAAAAAAAAAAAAAAAAAAAAACAGAGATGCTTTTTCAAAGGTCTTTAAAGCCTTTCGGCCCCCTGAAGGCCCTCTCAACAGAGAAACAAAGCAGTGCCTTCCCTCTCCGACCTCGCTGGCCTTGATCTCTCCGCTGAGGAAAAGGTTCCCTTCAGTAGATACAGCAGGCAAAAAGTCCTTGAGTCCTGCCACAAAAAAAAAAACTCCCACTCTATTCTATCTACAAACCTTCCCCTGAATCAAATCGGCTTTTGTTCAAAGCAAAAAGATGATGAAATATAAAAGTGGAATACAAAGAACACTGTGGAGAACGAACGAGCAATATTATCTCTCAAGGTAATGTTTATACTCCAGCTTTCACTGGAGAGAATAGGGACCAGAAACATTCTGACGATGTCTTAAAACACATTCCACACAAAACGGCCCTGAAAATATTTATGAAGGAATAAAAGGGCCACGTGTTTGATGTTGATGGAGCGTGTCAGTGTTTGCGGGTTATGGAAGAACGTGCCCTGTCGTCTGTTTCTCTAAGATCCGAGTGGGAATCGGGAGGACGTTCTGCCACCCACAGCAGGGAAAGGCCAGTCACCTGTGGGGCCGGATATGGATCTAAGAGCAGGAACGTGAGCAGACAGCAACTCTGACATCCTTGAATCTGCATTTCATTTCCTCGTGTCTGAGGCCACAGGCTCATGGGAGCCAATAAGGACAGAGCAGCTACAAGTGGTGTAAATGACTTCAAATGCTTGTACACACTCTCTACAGTTTGTATAAAAAATATATATACAAAAATATATATATTTTTATGTTAAAAAAAACATATAATCTCTCCAGCTCATACATTACAACGGTAAAATTGTGAAATATTAGTACTAATATTAGTAACTTGAAATAGCAGTTTCTATTTTAGTATACTTTAGAATTGTATTATTCTTGTGATGGCAAAGCTAAGTGATTTATTATTTCAATTATGTAAATTATCTATTTATGTAAATTATTTATTTAAATTACTATTATTTAAATTATATAAAACATTAATTATTTACAATATTATTTGGTGAAAAACATTTCTTGTTAATGCATTAAAAACAGTTGCTATTATTATTTTTTTATATTTTTGTGATTTCTGCACACTGAACTAAATTATTGTTTAACTTTTTTTACTAAATCCTTTTATGATTTATGAAATGTGATTTACTGAATAATCATTTCTATTTGTTTTCAAATTAAAAGCAGGATATAAAACCCAAACGCTTACTATAATGGAAAAAAACTGTTTAATAAATCTGTTTTGTTTAACTGCACCAAAATATATTGAGTATTTACTGAGAAATTGATAAAAATATTAATTTTCAAAAGGTTATGCTGAGCACTGTATACAAATATATTGATGTAAAAATTAAGCAAATAAACTATTTAAAGGAACAAACTATTATATTTTATTATCTTTTACATGAATCAAATAAAATGATTACTGTTCTAAATCTGTTTGAGAAGTATTTATGTCTTTATGTACAATTATTGTTACAATTAATAACATTTTAGTTTGTGTCTTCTGTAAATTCTGGCAAAAATATAAAATAATCTGGACTCATTGCAAAAACATACAAAAATAAGTGTAATACAGCAACGTGTACTTTTTACATTTTATAGTTTTTATGCTTGTTTTTGATGCTGATAGAGACATTTAGATAGAGAGACTTGATCAATTAATGATCTATTTAGCAAATTTACTGCAACTGAAAGTTAAAACACAAAAATAAATGGTAAATGTTTCACCCTCAAAAAGCTGCTTACTACGTAGTTGATGAACAGTCTCACACACTTACTGTGATGTAAAAGGTGGTGACCACATTGAGAGAAGAGGTAAATATTGTGCTCATTCTCTTCACCGACGGCTCATCCAGGCTGTCATAAGTCGGCAACACTTGCCTAAAAACGAAAAAAAAGACTTCTTATATATATCAGGCTCAAAATGTAAGTAATTTTAAGTGAGTCAATGCAATTAAAGTCTGTGACATACTATTAATTAACAACAAAAATGTACAGTTGTACTTGAGCATATTTAGATTTAAACAGTTATATTATACTTTAAAACACTTCAAAGCCAGTTCCTGGAGGGCCGCAACCCTGGACAGTTTAGTTCCAACCCTGCTTCAACACACTCATGACTCAATTAGTTTGATCAGATGTGTTTAATTAGGGTTGGAACTAAACTGTGCAGAGCTCCGGCCCTCCAGGAACTGGCTTTGACACCTGGGCTTTAAAACATGTTATCTGAGGCATAAAGATTTTTAAATCTTTATTTCACAGTGTTTACAATTGTAGAAATATTTGGTCTGAGGTCATTATTGGGGGTGAAATTATTTACTAAGTAAGCCAAGGTAAGCCAATTTGTCATGAACTGATGTCATAAGCTAAAAGTTGTTGAACTTGTTTTTACACACAGATTGACATCAGGTATTAATTGACAGTCAAAAAAGAAAAATTCTTGACCCCAAAATATCACAATCCTAAAAGACAGATCATTATAACAGATGCACAATGTGAAATGTCAGATTTATGGCAACTTTATGACAAAATATAACATTATGTGAAATCACATTTATGAGTAGCCCAATCTGAACAGTCGCAGTATAATCATTACTTAGCATAAGGACATACTGAACTGTGCATTTGAGCTCTAGAGACACAAACATGCAAGAGAGCAAGAGAAGCAGGAATTTAATATAGAAAGGCCATCACTCATTTCAGACATACAAAAGACAAAATGGTGGGAGGGTGGGAAGGAGGGAGAGCCAAACTGGATGAAACGAGCACTGATAAAGGGTTCAGTATCACTGAGAAACAAAAAACAGCTACAAAACGAGCAGACAAAAAAAAAAAAAAGAATCTATGTCTGTCATCAGGACAACCAATAAAACCAGACGCCAGCAAAACATTAAATGGGGAATTTACAACGGCTATATATTAGCGACAAGTGCTAGTCAGACTTTAGCATGTTATAAAATTTCCTGGCAGTATGGGCTTTTGTTTGGGCTCTCTAGCTCTCAGCCCACTCACAGCTCTCGTAGACACAGTCAGAGCCCATTCCTGCTTTTATTGGGATATACAGTACCACGTTCTGGGCTTTTTAAGCCAACGCCTGATCTCACACCAAAGGCCAGTCTGTCTCGTAGCTGGAAACCCATTCGCAATAAAAACCAGAGCAGGGGGAGAGAGAGAGAGAAAGAGAGAGACGTCTGTGTACTTAAACATTTTACGTGTGTTTATTTTTTCCTTTTTTTCTTCCTCAAACATTCATTTAGAAAAATTCATTTGGAATGTAAAAATATCACATTAAATAACACTTCCATTGAAATTGCGTAAGTAAGAAAGAGTACAAAATGCATTAAGCATAAAATACTTATATTTAGCAAGGATGCATTTAAAGTATCAAAAGTGACATTTAAAAAAAAGATTTCTAATTTTATAAAGGATTTTTATTAGAAGACATGGGATCAGCTTCCACTGCTATGCAGATGATACCCAATTATATATTTCAACAAAACCTGATGAGACATCTGAACTGTCTAAACTAACTCAATGTATTAAAGATATTAAAGACTGGATGACCAACAATTTTCTTCTCTTAAACTCAGACAAAACAGAATTATTACTTATTGGGCCTAAATCCTGTACACAGCAGATCTCACAACTTGACCTGCAAATAGAGGGATGCAAAGTTAGCATTAGCTCTACTGTAAAAGATCTGGGCATTATATTAGACAGCAATTTATCTTTTGAAAATCATATCTCCCATGTCACAAAAACCGCCTTCTTTCATCTGAGAAATATCGCTAAGTTACGAAATATGCTATCCATCTCAGATGCAGAAAAGCTAGTTCACGCTTTTATGACCTCTAGGCTGGATTACTGTAATGCTCTGTTCGCTGGTTGCCCAGCATCTTCTATTAATAAACTTCAGCTAGTACAAAATGCAGCTGCCAGAGTTC
>CAIGQW010005110.1:0-10855 GCA_903798125.1 Danio choprae | reverse complement strand
TGTGAAGAAAGCCCAGCAGAGACTGTACTTCCTCCGTCAGCTGAGGAAGTTCAACCTGCCCCAGGAGCTGCTCGTACAGTTCTACTCAGCGCTCATCCAATCCATCCTCTGCACTTCAATCACCGTCTGGTTCGGCTCAGCTGCCAAAACCCACCTCCGCAGACTACAGCGAATAGTCCGGACAGCTGAACAAATCACTGGCACTACCCTTCCTACACTTCAAGAACTGTACTCTTCCAGAGTGAGTAAAAGAGCTTACAAAATCCCTCTGGACCCCTCACAACCAGCGCACTTCCTGTTTGAACTGTTACCGTCTGGTCGGCGCTACAGAGCACCAAGCACAAAAACAGCCAGACACAGGAGAAGTTTCTTTCCTCAGGCCGTCTACCTCATGAACAGTTCAATATTCCCCTACTGTGCAATAAACATGTGCAATACTTTCTCTACACAGTTGTACACAGCACCTTATAACAAATCTGTACATACAATTCACCATCCAGAGCTTTCTGACTGACTGCATCTCTGTTTAATGTTTGTCGTCTTCTTCATATGTATTTGGTGTTGTCGCTGGTCACTTTATGTACACTGGAAGCTTCTGTAGCCAAAACTAATTCCTTGTGTGTGTGTAAGCCCACTTGGCAATAAAACCCATGCTGATTCTGATGCTGATTCTGAAATAGTCTTTTTAGACCCATCTTTGGTAACATTTTATTTGAAGGTGTCCTTGTTACACGTTTAATGTACTTACTATAGTAATTACAATTAATTAAGCATAGCTACTAACCTAACCCCAAGCCACGTTTTAAACAATATAGCAAGTAGGCCTACATGTAATGAATTAATATTACTCAATAGTTAAATTAAGGACATCTTTAAAATATATTGTAAACTCATCTTCTTCTTTTTTTTATTTAAGTGTAGTGTGTTCCCAAGATGGCCGCCAAGTAATCTGACCCGCTAACATACGACTAAAGCTGCATCACTTTAGCAGCGTCAAACTTTTAATAACTTATTCCTCATCCCTGACAAACAAAAAAAGAAACGTCTTTACATGCGTGAACAGAATCTTGGTTGAGGTTAACCTTGAATCCTTCTTGAATATTACACGGAAATATGCGCACACGCATAGACACATCTTCACAACTCGCCCTTGGCGTTTCTTGTTATAATTAACCAGCATCAAGTACAAAGCGTGTCCAAAAAAGCTGCTTCGCATGAATCTTTTATGGTATCCAGGCTTCTCTGTGATATGAGACACGTATGTTCAGACACCCTTCCATTAGCATGTAAAGACCATTTGACTTTGGCCCTCATTAGCTGTGGATTATTGCATCGTAATTGCCCATTAGCATATTTACCGCGCCGAAAAAAGATTGCAGACAACGAAGACATGAAAGCCATTTAACAATGCAGCCGGAGGAACTGCGCTGGTTCTTCTGATCAGTTTATCCAGCCCTCCCTATTAAAAACAAACGCTTTAAAAATACATCGTCGAAGATTACAACGTTTTCATGCTATTGTCACGCTGCGTGGCATAATCTGGGATTAGAGCGAAGATAGATAGTGTGAACTAATTGGATCCAAATACACCATGATCTCCCTTTGAGAACTCCGACAAATAAACATTTGCGCATCGAGAATGAGAAGAGCTCGACTGCTGCTTGGACTCAATGGCTTTTTTTATTCATATTCAGTAGCGGCAATATATTCAGCCTGTTCACAGCAGCTATACTGATGATTTTGTTTTTGAAATGCATAATGCATATCCAAATTATTATTATTATTATATTCAATCCTGTAGCCTTGAAGAGCTGAAACATTTATCTTTCTCTTTTAGGTGAACTATTTCTTTGTGTTTATTTACTGTGAGACTTGAACATGAAGTTCGTAACAGTGCAGGGGAACATTTTAATCCAAAAAATAGCCCAAACAATGTAAAAGCATAGATGATTTATAGGATGCGTTTGTGGCTTTTTAAGTCACATCAGCACTAATAGCTGCTCATTACTATTGTATGGAATAAAAGAAAGATTCATTTCATTTTTTCATTTTCATTTCGGCTTAGTCCCTTTATTAATCTGGGGTCGCCACAGCGGAATGAACCGCCAACTTATTCAGCATATGTTTTACGCAGCGGATGCCATTCCAGCTGCAACCCATCACTGGGGAACACCCATACACACCTATTCACACTCATACACTAGGGACAATTTAGCTTACCCAATTCACCTATACCGCATGTCTTTGGACTTGTGGGGGAAACCGGAGCACCCGGAGGAAACCCACGCCAACACGGGGAGAACATGCAAACTCCACACAGAAACACCAACTGACCCAGCCGAGGCTCGAACCAGCGACCTTCTTGCTTTGAGGCGAACGTGCTACCCACTGCGTCACCGTGAAGAGAAAGCTTATTATTTAAAAAAATCTTATATTCCCCCCTTTAGCGTTCTTATTACAGCACTAGTATAATTTAACTCTTTCCCCATTTCCCCCTAAATAACAAGAGTTTTCTGTCATTTCTGAGTTAATCCAGCTTGTCGTTTTGTCACTGCTGTATTGTGTTACCTTCTGAAACAAAACCAATAATTTGGACACAAAAACGAGTGGTGAAGCAGAAACAATTAGCAATAAGCATTGTTCATGCACGTGTTTAATCTAATAAATATGAATTTCCGCATTTGTTTAGTCATATTTGAGTGAAACTTGATTTTTGTCTTGGTCTGCAAATGACTCATGACATTTCTTTCAGACGTAAAACACAAACATTGTCTTGTATTCATAAAATGCCCAACAGGCAGTCATGTCTTAGACATTATATTATTGTTTTAGGAGTTGGAACACAATTCCAATGGTTCATTCATTCATTCATTCATTCATTCATTTTAATTTCGGCTTAATCCCTTTATTAATCTGGGGTCACAAACAGCGGAATGAACCGCCAACTTATCCAGCATATGTTTTACGCAGCGGATGCCCTTCCAGCTGCAACCCATCTCTGGGAAACATCCATGCACACCCATTCACACTCATACACTACAGACAATTTAGCTTACCCAATTCCCCTATACCGCATGTCTTTGGACTTGTGGGGGAAACCGGAGCACCCGGAGGAAACCCACACCAACACGGGGAGAACATGCAAACTCCACACAGAAACGCCAACTGACCCAACCGAGGCTCAAACCAGCGACCTTCTTGCTGTGAGGCGAACGTGCTACCCACTGCGCCACCGTGAGGCCCTTGTTCTAACCAACACCTGAAATGTATATTTTAGAAAAGGCTCCTGTTTCTCACAGCTGAACAACAGAAAACTGACAATGATCACCTCAGGTACACCTCATGTGCTTTATTCAGTGTTAAATGCTAATTATGTGAGTTTGATGCCATTTTACATGACATTTATTGCAATACTACTGAAAGCAGCAGCAGATAGATCACCTCAGATCTGGAGAATAAACTAAACCGTTTGAAATTGAACATTAGAATTGTGACTCAGTGCAAACCAACACATATCAGTGATTCAGCATGTACATTTAATGATGTTAAAGAGGTTTAATATGTATTAATTAGGTTATAAACCTTACCATTTCAGTGGAGTGCAGTGAGTGCATGTATATTCTGTGCTTCTGAATGGCTGTATTTACATTTGTCGCGCTGCGTCTGGTGCAAAGAGCCAAATTGCTTATCACTGCGAATCTCCTCACGTAGCGTGTTGTTAGGACACGGGGTTACAATCTAACCTGCTCACCTAATGTTTACATTCACTATATTTATATTCATTCATTCATTCATTTTCATTTCGGCTTAGTCCCTTTATTAATCTGGGGTCGCCACAGCGGAATGAACCGCCAACTTATCCAGCATATGTTTTACGCAGCGGATGCCCTTCCAGCTGCAACCCATCTCTGGGAAACATCCATACACACTCATTCACACACATACACTATGGACAATTTAGCTTACCCAATTCACCTATACCGCATGTCTTTGGACTTGTGGGGGAAAACGGAGCACCCGGAGGAAACCCACGCCAACACAGGGAGAACATGCAAACTCCACACAGAAACGCCAACTGACCCAGCCGAGGCTCGAACCAGCGACCTTCTTGCTGTGAGGCGAACGTGCTACCCACTGCGCCACTGTGAGGCTATATTTATATTATTTGCTATCAATAACCACCTTATGGGTAACTCTGAATCTGCATCTCATTTCGGGGCTGCTACTGTCCACCGGAGGTCGCATTTCAGTCGCGGATGCATGCTTTGACAACCTTCCGAATGAATGAAGTACATGGTTTTCCACCAAGGCAACCCGGGCTGCTGAAATATAATTGGCTAAACTGGCAGTGGGCGGGTTAAAGGACAGCCGTTCCGGCACGTAACGAACATTTTCAAAGCAGAACATCTGACTTTAGCATATTTTTTCAGCTAACCAAGAATGTTCATGAGCATGTTTCTGAAATATCTACAAACATATTATGGTATTTCAATGCTTTAGAAGAGTCAAAAACTTACTTGCAGCACCTTTAAGATTAACCAGTCCACAAAGGATAAAGTTGCATCCGGTTTCTCCACAGAAAAGCACACAAAGGAGCAACATGGATCTTGATCCCGAGGCGAGGTCAACTTCGTAACAGTTCCAATTGTACATAAGGTCGCCATGGATTTGTGTTTTCGATTCAAGAAAGTCAAAGGTTCAGGCAAAACATTTCATCTTCAGGGACTTGAGGGAAAAGGTGGCCAACGGACAGATGTCTCAATAAATGAAGCCGGACACAATTCCCGACATGTTGTCCCATTGAGACAGGTGTTGCTAGGGAACAGGGGCCTTGTTTTGTAAGCACGACAATAACGGTGGTTGGTTTGGGATAAATAAATTGGACGGGAGGGTGGCATATTCAGGGCGCACGTGTGTCCAAATAGGATGGAAGGGTAATTTGAGGCATTAGGTGAGCAGCACTTTGTGCTTTTTGTGTGGTTTTAGGAAATGGAAAACAGGGTTGTTGGTTTGAAAGAGATCCCCTGAGGTTTGCTTTTGTTTGTAGGAATAGATAAGGGTTTTAATGAGTTTGTTTTGGTGGGGGGGGGGGGGTTGTTAAGAATGTGGTCATGTTTTGCTGTACAATTAAAAGATATTGTAAGAAGTAAGGAATAAAGTACATGCTGGTGCTTGTTTTTGCAGAAGTAATTACTTCGAAACTATGTATTTTGATGTAAAAGTCTTAATAAGATTGCAAAAGTAGTACTCATGAACAGTACAAAGCAAAAATTAAACAATTCATGACAACTTTAAAGTGATATATATATATATATATATAATGCATAAACATTTAAATCAGATAAAAAATAGAACATTTGTTTTTGCAGTGGTATTTGGATAGCGACATGAACTTTTAAACCCCAAAACTGCTGCCATTTCTCAGCCGGAACGTTTGCTGAAATGTAAACAGAGTCACGTTCCCCCCATTAGCGCGGGCCGCTAAGTGAACTGAAAGTCACTTTGCATATAAGTGTCAGCTAAATGACTACTGACTTACGAATGCTGCAATCAAACTTCATTTATGCAATTTCCATTGCCTAACCAGACAACAGTAAAAAACCCAAAATCTGCACTCTTAATCCGCCCCATAGAAACCGATTAATCTTAGTTAGGCGTCTTCCTCCAAAGTGCCTATTAATACTCCTTTGTAAGACCGGAATGATCCAGCGGTGTAAAAAAAATGAATCAATTCAAGACATAAATGTAGATCCGCGTGCGCCTCTTCCTCAAACTACCATTGGACCACCCACACACCTATTTGTTCAGCTTAAAACCCCGAACAAACGGCATGGATCTGCATACAAGAGAAGCTAAATGAATAGCACAAGAAGATTAGGCAGGTTTTCAGCGAAAGTCGCTCAACTATTGTGGTTTTTTGGCTATTTATTCTGGGCTGACTCGAGTTTTAGGGGTCGTGAACTATCATTCCTTTGTGTCCCAGAACAAACTCCTTTCTTTCAGGAGTCAGACTTCATTTCCTGTGGCTTTTCAGGGTCAGCGGTTTTGTCCTCCTTGTGGATCGCTGGGTCTATTAAGACTGAAGCAACAGAAGCTGATTAGGTGGACCTTAATTACTCCGCCGGTACCCTATTACTCCACCACTGACTGTTTTCACTCATCCCTGGATTTTCATCTATCGTATCTCTTCTCCTCCAAAATTAGCTTCGCTCTTGACTGTTCAGCGTGCTGTTTGCGCTATTGTGTGTGTTAAAGGTACAGTTCACCCCAAAAATTAGAACTCTGTCATTGCTTGTTCAAACCTGTTCGAGTTTCTTTCTTCTGGTTAACACAATTAGATAACCTAAATAGTGTTGGGGAAACATTCATTCATTTTCTTTTCGGCTTAGTCCCTTTATTAATCTGGGGTCGCCACAGCGGAATGAACCGCCAACTTATCCAGCATATGTTTCACGCAGCGCATGCCCTTCCAGCTGCAACCCATCACTGGGAAACATCCACACACCCCCATTCTCACTCATACACTACGGAAAATTTTAGCTTACCCAATTCACCTGTACCGCATGTCTTTGGACTTGTGGGGTAAACCGGAGCACATGGAGGAAACCCACGCCAACATGGGGAGAACATGCAAACTCCACACAGAAACGCCAACTGACCCAGCCGAGGCTCGAACCAGCGACCTTCTTGGTGTGAGGCGAATGTGCTACCCACTGCGCCACCGTGCGGCCCTTGTTGGGGAAACAAAACTACTAAAAAATAAACAGCTACTAACTTCCATATTCAATTCATCTTTATTTCTGTAGGCTTTTACCATGTAGATTGTGTCAAAGCAGCTTAAGAAGTTCTAGTAAATTGAAACTGCGTCAGTCCAGATTCAGAGTTGAAGTTCAGTTTAGTTCAGTTCAGTGTAGTGTAAATTTCACTGCTGAAAGTCCAAACACTGAAGAACAAATCCATTGGTGCACAGCTCCACAAGTCCCAAACCAAGCAAGCCTAGTGGCGAGAAACATTCATTCATTCATTCATTTTCTTTTCGACTTAGTCCCTTTATTAATCTGGGGTCGCCACAGCGGAATGAACCAGCAACTTATCCAGCATATGTTTTACGCAGCGGATGCCCTTCCAGCTGCAACCCATCACTGGGAAACATTGGCGAGGAACAAACTTCACCAATTGACCAAAGTGAAGGAAAAAAAAAACCTTGAGAGAAACCAGGCTCAGTTGGACAAGATCATTTCTCCTCTGGCCAAACTTCTTGTGCAGAGCTGCAGTCTAGGCACCAGAGGCTGGAGAACGCTGGACGTTCATTGTGGAGACTCGTCTATAGTACTTTTTGTTTCTCCTATAAATATCAATGGCGGCTGCTTTCCAACATTCTTCAGGATATCTGGTCCCACTTTATATTAGGCGGCCTTAACTACTATGTACTTGCATCAAAAAGTAAATACTTACTATGCCCATAAGGTATTGCAGAACACTTCTGGTGCTCTTGCAGTGGGATACGGGACAGGTTTGGTGGTATGGATAGGTTTAAGAGTGGGTTAATGTGTAAGGGATGATCAACAGTGTAATCACAGATGTAATTACATGCAGGCATTTAAGTACAATACTATTATAAGTATAATGTAAAAAACATCTATTTACCCAATAAATAGACTAACAAATTATTGATTTCAGTGTAAGTACACCTTAATATATAATAGGACTGAATATCTTGTTTTGTGTTCAACAGAAGAATGAGCAAATGGAGGAACTTTTCATTTTCTTGGGTGTACCGTCCCTTTAATGGGACGGGCGAATCCTAAATATGCGAGAAACCTAAATGTGAGCGCATGTGATGAAAGTCTGGAGCTAAAGTTAGAAGCTTCATGCAGGTGTGGATGGTTATTTGCTGCTTTCATTCAAGCTTTGGTTGACCTACTCCACTTTCGCTTTCTGTCTTTCCTTTTAAAGTTCTTATTCTGTTTTATATATACTAATAATTGAACACATCTTCCATGATTTAGATTTAACTAAATAGATTTAACTCAACAGTTTAACAAAGTGACTTTTATTGACATTTTAGTAGTTGGAAATAATATAATGTATAAGAGATAATATATAGAGAAATAAGTCTGTAAATAAGTCTGTTTTTGTAGTGTAATATACACCAACCCGGGGCCTCACGGTGGCGCAGTGGGTAGCACGTTCGCCTCACAGCAAGAAGGTCACTGGTTCGAGCCTCAGCTGGGTCAGTTGGCGTTTCTGTGTGGAGTTTGCATGTTCTCCCTGTGTTGGTGTGGGTTTCCTTCGGGTGCTCCGGTTTCCCCCACAAGTCCAAAGACATGCGGTATAGGTGAATTGGGTAAGCTAAATTGTCCGTAGTGTATGAGTGTGAATGGGTGTGTATGGATGTTTCCCAGAGATGGGTTGCAGCTGGAAGGGCATCCGCTGTGTAAAACATATGCTGGTTAAGTTGGCGGTTCATTCCGCTGTGGCGACCCCAGATTAATAAAGGCACTAAGCCGAAAAGAAAATGAATGAATGAATGAATCACCTAGTGAACCGCTGACCTAAATCCTTCCCAAAAAAGTCCAACCAATAGTGTTTTCAAAAGCAAACCTAAGAGAAACGTGTAGCTTTACCTTGATTTTATATTGCTTTTATCTCTTTTGTGGAACCGTGCTTCACCAGACTCAAACCTGAACACCGTATAAAGTGAGCTTGGAGCAAACTGACCACATAGAAAAGTTGCCAATATGGAGGATGGATAGGAGAGGCAAACATATTCAGTTACGAATCATAGACACTGTTAAGTTGTTTTGTTTGTGTTAATTTGAATTAAAGCAGTGTTTCTCAACCACATTCCTGGAGGACCACCAGCTCTGCACATTTCCGGTCTCCTTAACCAAACACACCTGAACACCGTATAAAGTGAGCTGCAAGCAAACTGACCACAATAGAAGTTGCCTATATGGAGGACAGATAGGAGAGGCAAACATATTCAAATGTTACAAATCATAGACACTCTTAAGTTGTTTGATTGTTTTAATTCGTATTAAAGCAGTGTTTCTCAACCACGTTCTTGGAGGACCTCTGCACATTTTTTCGGGTCTCCTTAGCCAAACACACCGTACAAAGTGAGCTACGAGCAAACTGACCACATAGAAAAGTTCCCAATATGGAGGATAGATAGAAGAGGCAAACAAATTCCGTTATAAATCATAGACGCAGTTATGTTGTTTTGTTAATTTGTATTAAAGCAGTGTTGCTCAACCACGTTCCTGGAAGACCACCAGCTCGGCACATTTTCCAGGTCTCCTTAACCAAACACACCTGAATCAGATCACCAGCTCATTAGCAGAGACTGAAAGATCTGTAATAGGTGTGACAGACAAAGGAGACATCCGAAACATGCAGGGTTGGTGGACCTTCAGGAACGTGGTTGAGAAACACTGTATTAAAGCAGCAAAATAATCCTTTATCCGTCAATAATTCATTCATTCATTCATTTTCTTTTCAGCTTAGTCCCTTTATTAATGTGGGGTCGCCACAGCGGAATGAACCGCCAACTTATCCAGCATATGCTTTACACAGCGGATGCCCTTCCAGCTGCAACCCATCTCTGGGAAACATCCATACACACCCATTCACACTCATACACTACGGACAATTTAGTCTACCCAATTCACCTATACCGCATGTCTTTGGACTTGTGGGGGAAACCAGAGCACCCGGAGGAAACCCACGCCAACACGGGGAGAACATGCAAACTCCACACAGAAACGCCAACTGACCCAGCCGAGGCTCGAACCAGCGACCTTCTTGCTGTGAGGCGAACGTGCTACCCACTGCGCCACTGTGAGGCCCTCCGTCAATAATATGTCCTTGTAAATATCATTAGTGTGAAAAGGAACAAAAGTTTTTGGTGTTATACCGTGCCGTCATGTTCATTTTCATCAAGAAACTGCAGTCAAATGAGCATTTAAGTGTATTTATCTTTGCAGCGTAACAAACGTGTAGGCTAAAGCACTCAACGAGCATTTTTGGACTTTTCTGTGATTTTTCTTTACGTTAATCTTGTCTTGTCTGCATTCAAAATTCAATTAGTTTTTACTCACTGATTAACTTGCATAGCAGTGTATATCTTTCTTTCTTTTTTCTTTTTTTTACTCGGACTGCACAATTAAATCAACCTGTATTTGTAGCTGCTTATTTCACCTTAATTATGCTGTTGTTAAGTGTCATGAGAGCCAAATGTCAGTATGGCACTAAAAATATCAGTGACCTTAAAAACCCAAGCCCAAGCTCTTACAGCGGCTGTTAGTGGCTAATTAAAAGCAGCTTGTGTTGTTATGGCTTTCAGCCCTTCAGCTGTGGCTGTAATTTATGAAGGAACTTACTGTTAAGCACTGATCAAAGTCCACTTTGGTGCAACTCCAACACGTTTGGGTACCAGCTTGATTTGGGGCCGCTGGACTTAAAAACAGCTCAGAAAGCTAACTTTAGCAACACCGTCTCTGAGGATTAGCTTGTGGCACTTTCAAACATCTACCCGGAGTTCTTTCCTGAAAAAAAGGGAAAGGAAAACAGGTCAAGGCAGTTTTATTTAAATCATGAGCTCCCATCAGATTGACTGAGGTGATTTACCAGTCCTGACCAGCTTACATTTATTATTATATGTATACAGAACAAGTGACTCTAGACAGGTGGTGCTGGTGGAGGTCGAGGGTTTCTGGGTGTATTGTGAACAGTAAACACTGAACCAGGCTATATATGTTTTGAGTGAGCAATCTCATTTGCTGGAGACTTAGAAGAGCCAATCGGTTTATGTTGTGGTGTAAAATGACCACCACATTTTCATGTATTATAC
>CAIGQW010005099.1:0-16680 GCA_903798125.1 Danio choprae | reverse complement strand
CATATATATATATATATATATATATATATGTATATATATATGTATATATATATGTATAAATTTAGTAAAATATGTAAATAAAAGGCTAACTTTAAATCTTTTCATCATATATTTTAATTAAACCTTTCAAAGCTTGAAAATATTGTTTTTAAAAAATGGACAAAAAGTGTCTCTTTGGCCTTATAGAGTATGTGGTAGTTTTGACAGTGCTATTGAAAAAGGTTAATTGTCATGAAGGGAAAAATCGACTATACTTCCTTTGTTAGTGCAAATTCCTATATATGTAGCTTTGTTATTTAAGCAATTAAACCATTCAAATAAGTTTACACTTAAAAAGGGCCATAATAAAAATCTGATATTTGTTTTTTCAAAAGTAACTAACTAGTACTCTTTTAAAAGAGTATGTTGTACTCTTATTGTTTACCTAATATTAAATAATAAAATTTCTATAATTTTAGCAATGTAATAGTATTTTTACTTCAGTACAAAAACAATAATTCACAAGCACATTTAGTGCAGGTTTATTATACTATTAATGATTAATATATGATTAATTATTATATTATTGTTATTAATGGTTTTTATTTGTATAAATTCCTATGCAATGTTTTTATAGGTTGCTGAGAATACGTTTCAGGTGTTCAAACACAGGTGTTTTCAGTCTTGAAAATAAAAATAGATGCTGGAAAAAGTGCTTAAAAGTCCTTGATTTTCATTAGGTTGTCCCTGTATGAACCCTGTAAATAAAATAAAAATATTAAAATTAAATGTTATAGAATCATGAATAACAATTGCTTAAAAAGACAGATAAAATAGATCAATAATATGATAAAAAGTTATGATAATTAAATATATTAATAAATATTCCAATAATAAATCATATTTTATAATAAATAATATTAGTTGGTCATATTTAATACCCGTGAAATAATCAGCATGCAAAACTTGTGTGTAAAACTTCCTGGTTGAGATCAGTGGAGCGGCAACACACACTAAAGAAGGAAATGAACATGAGAGGAGTTTATACCCATGACCAAATGTCTTCTCTTCTTATTTTTAAAAGATTCTTCCTCGGCGAACTGGAGAAATGTCTGCAGGACCACGACAAGCTGGCCGAGCTGTTTATCAAGCATGTGAGCACATTGATCTCTGTATAAATAGAACAAAGATTAAAAAACAAATAAGCAGCTCTTTATGGTTTTCGGTAGAGTCTAACAGTATATTGGGGTACAGAAATTCAATAATCAAATGTGAAATAACACTCTTTAGTCTTTATTGTGTAACTAAACACAATTAATCTTTGTTAAAGTGGCAAACTTTAGCATTTTTTGAGTCCAAATGGTTTAAATTCACTTGAAATTACTAGACATCCTGCAATGTGACTATGGCAGATTCACACATTGCGGTTTCGATGCTGAAACGATATACTTTAAGGCATAGTTAACCCGAAAATGACAATTTCTGCACCATTTACTAACACTAAAGTTGTTCTAAACTTTCTTCTGTTGAGCACAAAACAATATATGCTGCAACTAGCATCTATAGTTGCAACACAATATACTATAGAAGTCAATGGCTTCTTTAGCATATCGTTCTTTGTGTTCAACAGAAGTAACAACTTGAGGATTAGTAAATGATGACAGAATTTTCGGAGGGTTTTTTGGTGGACTCTTCCTTTAGTGCTGTAGTCATTCATTTGTTTTCTTGTTCTCCAGGAGAGAAGATTACACATGTATGTCATCTACTGTCAGAATAAGCCCCGCTCTGAGTTTGTCGTGGCTGAGTATGATAAATTCTTCGAGGTGAGTGTTATTATTTGAGGTCTCTTCTGGTAAAAAGTGCTCTGTTTGTTGATGATGTTGCCGTTTTTTGTTTCGTCAGGAGGTGCAGCAGGAGATCAACTCCAGACTGTCCATCAGTGATTACCTGATCAAGCCCATCCAGAGGATCACCAAATACCAGCTCCTGCTCAAGGTATCAGCCATACGTTAATCACTACAGTACATACCATGGTGAACAGATTCCAGCAAAGTAGCAAGAACATAGATCGTATAAATGAAGACAATTATATTTATTTTATTCAATTATATTCAGGGGTGCACATAACTTTTTTGGTCTAATTCTTAAAGAAGTACTGGAGAGGTTGTTTTTTTTCCACACTGTTCATCCTGTCGTATTCATATAAAATTGGCAATTGAAATATGTACAGTTAAAGTCAGAATTATTAGCTGTATATTTTTTCCCCAATTTCTGTTTAAAGGAAAGAAGATTTATTCAACACATTTCTAAACATAATAGTTTTAATAACTAATTTCTAATAACTGATTTCTTTTATTTTTGCCATGATGACAGGACAATATTTTACTAGATATTTTTTAAGATACTAGTATTCAGCTTAAAGTGCCATTTTAAGGCTTAACTAGGTTAATTAGGGTAATTAGGCAAGTCATTGTATAACAATGGTTTGTTCTGTTGACAATTGAAAAAAAAATATTGCTTAAGAGGGCTACTAATATTGATTAAAATGTTTTTTTTTTTTTATTAAAACTGCTTTTATTCACCAATTCACCAAAAGAAAAAATATTATAGGAAATACTGTGAAATTTCTTGCTCTGTTAATTTGGGAAATATATTTTAAAAAAGGGCTATTCATTTTGACTATAAATTGCACATATGCAGCACATATTTTAATATCTTTAAAATCTAACCATGAACTTGTATTTTAACTATGTGATTTGCATATATTTCTGTATCTAAGATTTCTATATGTGGTATGGTATATGGTAAGCTCGTCGATGCTCTTGCACTTTGATCGGTGCTGCATCAGAGCGCAAATAGCTTTGCGCTGCACAAGCCATTGAAATGAATGAGTTTCATAGCACAGTTCTTTCAGTGTCCGATGTGTAAGCCAAGACTGAAGGGAGAATAAAAACATGCATGTTGAACACTGCTAGGCAGTGCAATGCACCATAGCCTTTTTTCAGCTTATATTTTGCAATGTTTTTCTCTTTTGGCCAAAAAAACGAAAATGTAAATAATTTTTGGCTATCGAAAATTTAGTGCATCCCTAATTATAATTCCATATGCGGACCTGCATACCAGTTATGTGCACCAATGATTTTTTTTTTTTTTTTTATCTTGCTAAGTCTCTTAAAATCAGCTAAGCTATATTTATTTATTCAAATAATAATTCCAGTAAAACAGCAATATTGTGTAATGATATTACAGTTTAAAATTTCTCTAATTTATTTATGTTTTAAATTATAAATTATTCCTGTGATGGCAAAGATGATTTGTCAGTACATTTGACGCTCAGGAAGCTGATGTGTATTTTTGTGGACATCCTGATAGGTTTTTCTTTGATGCATAGGAAGTAAAAAAATTATAATTGTAACGCCCCAATATACATCAAATAAAAGTGAAAGAATGAACTAATGTGACAATATTTTAAAACAAAATCAGGTCACGTCAAAATTAGTTTGGAGTATTTTTAGAAATTTGAAACAGCTTGCCAAAGCAAACTTTCTGAAAAACTACATCCCTGCTATAATGTGTATGTGTATGCTTTATGAATGAGACCAATTCTTTTTGTGTGTGCTGTTAAGTTATCTACTGTATAATTTGCTATATAAATACATGTGACCCTGGACAATAAAACCATTTATAAGGGTCAATTGTTTTTTTCAATCAAGATTTTAATGTAACCTGAAAGCTGAATAAATAAACGTTTTACTGAATTTTGGATTGTAACTAAAAATTCAAAAATATTGGGAAAATCACATTTAAAGTTATACAAATGAAGTTCTTAGCAATGCACACACTGAAAAAAATATATTTTTGCTAAATTGTTGCAAACTTACAAATTTACAAAATATCTTCATGGAGCTTGATCTATATCCTAATGATTTTTGGCATAAAAGAAACATTATCATTTTGACCCATGTACTATATTTTTGGCTATTGCCAAAAATATACCCGGGCTATTATCGTGTTAAAATATCACTATAAATATTGCTCATTAACTGCTGTTTTCTCACCACTGTCATTTTATTTTTATATATTTTGTCATTGATGAAAATATCAATTCATCTTAGCATCAGCAGCATGGACAGTGTTGAAAACAAACCACTAAAACAGAGAAAATGTCAGCATCACACTTTCATATGTTCAGCTGATTTATAATAATAAGCCTCATTTACACGGTTGCAGCAGAATGAAGGAGTCTGTAAGTGTATAAATGTCTCTCAGCGGGTTAGCATTAACAGACAGTTATTATTTACAGTGGGATTTTCTCCAGTCTTCTCCACTTAAGTGACTAATAAAATAAGAAGCGGAGACAGAACAGAGTATGTTTATTAGAAGTGAATCGTTTTCTCACTAAAGCTGCGCAAATACTCTCTACGGCAAGCCCTGAAGCAACAAACACACACTCATAAGTCACTCTGAATTGTGTCCTAGTTCAGTCTGTTACAGCTTGCGCAATGCTCCTCTTTTTATTTCGTTCTTTCATTTGACGGGATTGGAAAAAATATGTTAATTCTGTTGCATATTTTTTCGTTCTTAAGAGTGTGACAGATAAAAAATATTTTAGCAGAAAATAAACCTCAGCTACAACCAAGAACAGGGCTGTTTTGGGACAACTTGTAAGATTCTGCTTATATCACAGCAAGCAAAATTACAATGTCATTACATTTTTGTAACTATTGTATTACTGCTTGTATTATTATTCATTACCATACAGCAGTAATACTTTGGTATCATTAATATATTAATATAATAGTATTCATTAGCATTTTGTTTATTAATAGTAATATAAAAAATAAATGTAATATATTCCATACTGAAATCTTATTTATGGCCATATATAAGCATATGTAAAATTATAGCTTATACATTTAAAAATATTTGTACATATTATAAAATATATATGTAAACAGCCATGTGTTGCATATATGTACATACATTCTTTCTTTCTTTTCTTTCTTTCTTTATTTGCAGAGAATGACAGTTTTTGGTTATTATTATTTTGAGAAATCTTATATTATTATTTTTTTGAGTAATTTTGGTTATTCCTCTAAATAATATTTTTGTAACTCATTGAAAAACACTGATGTTTTACTAATTTCTAAACAAAAATATTGTCATTTAAAAATTTAAAAAGCAAACAAAAAACTAATAATAATAATTATATATATATATATATATATATATATATATATATATATAATCAAGTGATACAAAAGCTAAAACACATTGTGTTATAATATATGGAAGTGACTTTGCACTCTTTTGACCTTTGTGTTCAGCATGTATTTGAAATTTTATTTGTAAATTTTTTCAGATTTTGATTTAATTTAAATGTATTATCTTTCTATCTATATATACATTTTTTTAATATATAAAATTATTTGTATTTTTTGTTTCATTTTCTGCAGAAAATTTGAGTTTTTCTGTTTTGCTTTCATTAAAAATCAGGGTTATTTAAATATAATAAATATATAAATAATATAAATAATAAATTAAAATAGAATTTTTGTATCTCATTGAAAAACATTGGTATTGTGTTGTTTAAAAATTAATAGATACATTAAAATGGCTAAAAATTGCTTTTTCTTTTTTTTTTTTACCAATTGTCATTTTATGCTCTAAATAACTACATTTTTACTTTAAAGTCAGCATAAAGCAGAAGTTGCTGAGACTTCTGCTTCAGTATATTGAGTAGGCGGCGGGGCTTTTTTAGTGCATCATTCCCTCATAGCGAACTAACAGTAAGAGGGGGCGTGGTTAATAATATTGTGGCTGAAGCCGTCAAGCTGACATCATCAGAGAAGGACCACCACACCAAATGAAGAAGCAAATCGTCAGACTTTAATTGAAGATTACCAACGCTTTTTTTTTTTTGTGGATTAATTTGTACGGATTAATTGCTCACCTAAAAAAATAACAATGTGCGCTAGCAAAATAAACATTGTAAATTTTGATTTCACACTGACTTTAAATTTAGAAGAAATATCAAAAGTAAAATTGTTTTCCTCAGAGACATAATTATAAATTGTAAATACAAAAAAAGAGAATTTCCTAGTAGCCTCTTAATTTAGATTAAATAAGATATAAGAAATAAAACAGCTTTGCAAAACTTAGCTTAACAACACTGCTTTATGATTTTTGCAGGAGTCCTGTAGGATGTAATGAACATATGAATGAAAATATGCCTTTGTTTGTTGTGAATATGCGCCCTCTAGTGGCAAAAATGACATACTGTGCTTTTAAATATACAACTATTTGTTTAAGCTCTGCATTCACAAGAATAAATTTGACTACAAATTAGCCTTCCTGCACATTCTATCGGCATCCATGAATTGGATGTGTATTTTGTTTGTGAAATATGGGTTTGTGAATGGTTTATTTCATAAAATCATGATTCAAATTATTTTATTCAAAGCAACATAGAGGGACACAATTTCAGTCAATAATCAGTCTTTGACTTAATGACCGTCTTATTCTTTGCATGAAAAATAGTCTGATTATTATCCTATTTGAAGTGTATTGTCTTTGTTTTGTGTGTTATTTGAAGGACTTTCTGAAGTACAGCACTAAAGCAGGTCTGGACTGTAAAGAGATCGAGGTAGGTGAACTGAGCTATTAATATATAGTCCATATGTGTCCTAGACTTCAGTCATGCATTGACATTGCTGTGTATTTTGTGCTCTGTAGAAAGCAGTTGAGCTCATGTCTCTGGTGCCCAAACAGTGTAATGACATGATGAATCTCGGACGACTGCAGGGCTATGAGGTAAAACTCCAAGAACAAAAACACCTGGCATGACTAGAGTAAATTAAACACATGCTGTTATATAACTGTAATTATTATAATTGAAAATGTAGTTGAAAATGCGAGTGAATTGTGCTTGGGTGACTTCCAGAAGCTGTTAATGACAGATGTAAAATGACACTGGCTGTTATAATTACTCAGAGTAAGATGAGGCATCTAATAGTGTAATAATAGAGGCCTGTTGTTCTGCTCACATCAGGGTTATACTGGAAACTTGAGTCTAACAATGGACCAATGCACTGTACGCTCATATTTTGACGAGGATACACTTTCTGCTTACTTTCAGCTGTGTTGTCAACAGAAAAATTGATTCAAGAATTATTTTATAGCAAACTCATTTTCATGAAGCCTCAAAAAAACAACAATACATAATATTAGCACATTCTTTTTTTAACTATGCTAAAAAGAAAAATAAATTAATTGTGTTATTTTGACAATATACATAAGCAACAACAATAATATTAGTATATTTATTTAGTAACTTAACTGTTGCTATAAATAATAATCATCGTAATCACAACCATTATTATTATTATAATTATTATTGTTGTTGTTGTTGTTATTTTGTTGTTATTATTTTTATGAAGATATAATTGAGCAACAACCTAAATATTATTATATTAATTTTGTAATTTTATTATTGCTATAAAGAAAAACATAATAATTATTATTATTTATTTATTTTGACAATATACTTAAGCAGCAACCATAATATTAGTATATTTGTCTTGTAACTTCACTGTTGCTACAAAGAAAACAATAATAATAATTATTAATATTATTATTATTATGAACATATACTTTAGCAACAACTAAAATATTAGTTTATTCATTTTGTAACTTTACTTTAGTTTTTATTATTATTATTTACTTTAGCAACACTTTCTACTTTCTAATTAACTCAAAAGAAAAACTGATTTAAAGAAAACAAATTATACATCATGTTAATATTGCTACAAAATACTTATGTATAGTTATAATGCAGTATGTGGAAGTGATTTTGAACTCTTTTGACCTTTGTGTTTAGCGTACAGTGTGACGGCATAGACTAACAATCTAATGACGTTCCAAACATACCAGATGCAGAAAACTATGAGTGTTCTCCCCGTGTTGTTGTGGGTTTCCTCCGGGTGCTCCGGTTTCCCCCACAGTCCAAAGACATGCGCTTTAGGTGAATTGAATAAACTAAATTGGCCATAGTGTATGTGTGTGAATGAGTGTGTATGGATGTTTCCCAGTACTGGGTTGCAGCTGGAAGGACATCCGCTGCGTAAAACATATGCTGGATAAGTTGGCGGTTCATTCTGGTGTGGCGACCCCTGATGAATAAAGCGACTAAGCCGAAGGAAAAGTGACTGAATGAATGTTATTTAAATAATAATATTAATATAAAATGACTTGGACTTTTTGTTTGATTTTATTATAATTGTATTTGTATAATTACAAAGCAAACCTAACAAAAACAGCCAAATTATAAGTATATTTGTATCTTTATTTTTGTTATAAAAATATACTATTATTATTATTATTTTATTGTATATTATTACAATATTATATTATTGTTTCTTCATTGATTTGTTTCATTTCTGACATTTGATAAAACTGCCATAATAATAAAACAAATCATAGATCATAAATTATAACAATTAAACATGTAATAAAATAATAGATTTCCATTACCAGTAAAACATTTTAATGACTTTTTTCAGAATTGATACAAATCCCTGACCACTGGCAAAAGTGTCATAATGTTGTTTCTGTGTGTGTATCAGTACTGGGAGGGTTGTTGAGGGTCTTGTTTGTTTGTTCACGCAGGGGAAGTTGACCGCTCAGGGAAAGTTATTGCAGCAGGACACGTTCTTCGTGACAGAGCAGGACTCTGGTGTTCTGTCCCGCAGTAAAGAGCGCAGAGTGTTCCTCTTTGAGCAGATCGTCATCTTCAGCGAGCTGCTCCGCAAAGGCTCCTCCACACCAGGGTACCAGTTCAAGAAGAGCATCAAGGTACATTCACTTCATAAGCTCAGCAATTAAGTGTGTACTTACACTAGGATATCCAAACCATACCCAGGCACGTTTGACCACCATTTTACGATTCGTTTGACAAGTGTGAGTGCTCCGAATCGGACCCAAGTGTGGTACATTTGTAGTGTGAGTGCAAAGTGCGCCTGATTGCGAAACTGAAGACCCAACGTCACTTTTAAGGGACGATTTCATATGGATTTATTAATCATTCTTACTTTTCATTGAACGCGAACTGTCATAGTTTATTAAAGATACAAAGCCCTCCTTGCACGTCAGCTGATGCCTTCAGCAAACCTCCTAATACTTGCAGCACGATGACTTTCATGAACATTTATGAGCGTCAAAAGTGGTGGATCTATTTGGGCTATAGGAAAGCTACATACATTTTAAATACCAGTGTAAAGCAGGCCTCTGATTGTTGATGTGTGCAGGTGAGTTCCTTGGGCATGGAGGAGCAGGTGGAAAGCGACCCGTGTAAGTTTGTCCTGTTATGTCGAGGCTCGTCTGAACGACTGACGCTACAGGCCGCAAACGTTGACATCAAGAAAGAGTGGGTGCAGAGCATCAGAGAACTGCTGGACATGCAGATCAACTTCCTCACAGGTAAACCCATCTTCAGTTAGTGGTAGTTCATCAGCAAAGAGATATCAGTTCATTCAGTGTGTGTAATGTTTGTGTTCAGCTCTTCAGAATCCACAGGCAGCTTTGACCAGTCAGCTGTCCAATAGCAACCGTTCCTCGTCCTCGCACCCCTCTACGCCACTCAAACCAAACACCGCCCCCAACGGAAGCCCTGTCCACAGGAATAATAAGCATGCAGAGGAGGTGAGCATCAGAAAAATTATATACATCACATCCCATATGTGAACTTAAAACGTTTTTAGAGCAAATGTTATTTGAGGGTGGCATACATGGTGCAAACTGTGATGGCCGGAAGATTGTATGTTCAAGGACACATCAGTGAGTGAGTCTATGTGAAAATCATACAGACGCAGTGATAGACCACATGATTTCATGACCTGGTGAATTCCGAATGCAATCACATGAAGTTCTGTGCCAAAAACATGGACAGAGGAAAACATTCATTGCTTTCAGAGCCTCTCTCTCTCTTTCTCTCATAAAAGTGTTTATATCTGCCTTTAATATAGCACTTAATTTGATAACATATCAATGTTTGTTGAAGAAAATACTAAATACTGTTATTTATTTATTATCATTTTTATTATTATTACTATTATTAGGATTTAAGTGCATAGTGCAGAATCTGATCTGCATGTTTTTCACTATCCACTGAAAACAAATTCATTTTTAAGGAAAAGTCTCTTATATATATATATATAATTTTTATTTTTATTTTTATTTTTTGTGACAATAAATAAAAGCCATATTTTCAGCATTATTATTCCAGTTTTCAGTATCCTGGTCCTTCAGAAATGATTATAATATGATTATTTGTTGCTCGGTTAACATGTCTTGTTAACAATGTTGAAAATAGTCACTGCTTCACTTTTTTGTGGAAACAAAATATAATTTTTTCAAGATTATTGGACGAACATAAATCATATTTAGATCTCCTTTGCATCAGAAAGTTATAAAACCATGATTTCCTTTTTCTACGAACTGACGTAGAAACTGAAGCTGTAGTGTAAAAACACTCAGTGACAGGAGACCATGTAATGGTCATGTAACCATGATTAGATAACCATGGTTAGATTATCATGTAACCATGATAATCTAACTAAATCAATTACTTACCCTCAGCATTTTAATTAGCATCTCATCCAGGCCAGATAGATGTAATTAAGCTTAATTAGTTGACAGTAGTCTGGTCTGAGGATTGGTCACTCAATGTATCCACTCTGCTGTGCTGTTCAGTTCCAGTCTGAATGTCTTTGAGGTGAAGTAGAGGAGCTGCTGCTAGTTATTCTTAGTGGGGGGAATGGCCTAGTTTTACTCCTGTTCTCTACCTGTTTCTCTCCTCTTTCTTCTGTTCCCTTTTCTCTCTCTCTCTCTCTCTCTCTCTCTCTCTCTCTCTCTCTCTCTCTTCTTCTTCTCATATCATGGCCTTGGCACGGGTCAAGGTTGATGCAGGCGAAGGCCCTGAAGAACAGACTTCTGTCTGCGCTAAGCTCTGCCCTGATTTGTCCTGTAGTGTTCAACCATTTGAACAAAAATGTTTGAATGTTTGGAATAATTCATGTTTTTGACAGTCTCAAACGCCACCAAATGCTCACCAACGCCACATGATCATACAGAAATCTTTCTCATTTTCTGATTAGTTTTTTCTGGTACTGGACAGGTTTGTTTTGGATATCATGATTATTTGTTTAGGATTCTTTGGTGAATTGAATATTATATCATAGTATAAAGTAACTGACTTCTCATGTTATGCGAAATATCTTTGATCACACTTCACAATAAGGTTTCATTAGTCAATGTATTTACTATCATGAACTAATTAAGAACAATACTTGTAGATCTTGTATTAATCATAGTTTGACATTTATTACTGCATTATTACCATGTGAATTTATGCTTGTTAATGCACCATTAGTTAACATGAACTAACAATGAACAACTTTATTTCCATTAATGACCATGAACAAATACTGTAATAAATGTATTGGTCATTGTTTGTTCATGTTAGTGAATGCATTAACTAACATTTACTCATACAACCTTATTGTAAAGTGTTAACATATCTTCATTAGTATTCAACAGAAAGGAAACTCAGGATTAGAACTACTTGAGGGTGAGTAAATGATGGCAAATCAGCTTATTAGGGTGATTTCTGAAGGATCATGTGACACTAATGACTGGAGTATTGACTCGTGCACACCACTTGTGCTTATCGCTGACATTGTGGCTAAATAAAGGGTGACAGTGTCAGCATGCACAAAACGCCAGGTGTAAAGGTGTAATATAAAAAAAAAACACTTTAGTCTGATTTTATTTGGTTTGACCAACTGGTCGACCAATGAGATTGGCTTTTGTTTACATGCCTGGAGCTGCAAAAGTTACAGTAAACATGACTTGGTGGCGCTCAAGCACAAAACAGTCAAGCCAAACACATTCTTAAAGGCAAAGAAGATGAATGAATGTGGAGCTGCTTGTTTCATTGGTGTCTGAACACAAAGAGCCTTATGATAAACGTGACGGCGACTACAAAAATGACCACAAGAAGGAGTCGATATGGAGAGGAATTGCAGATCAAACAACGTCTCTTCTTTTTTGGGCAACAAGCACAAGTTTTTTATTAAGCACCAGGGAGTGATTTTGCACGTTCACCCTGCTGACCGCAAATGTAAATCGCTTGGGTATGAGTCCCCAAAAACAACTTGAAAAATGCTGACAAAAAGTGTGAGCCAAAGTCATCCTGGAGTAGACGAGCGTTAATGATGCTGAACGTTCCCTTTTGTCATCTAATAGGAAACGGTTTATTCAAATGAGTGAACATAAAGGCAGATATACTTCTAACAAAAATGAACACTCAAAAAATGATTTTTGCAGCTTGTTCAAGCTACTCGTTTAAAATGAGTTGACACAATGCAATTCTTTTGTGTTCTATGGGGGGACAATTTAACTGTTTTATGTTAAATCCACTTAAAATTGTAAAAACGATTAAGTTAACTTAGTCAATTTTTGTTGGAAGTAATTGTGTGTAACCCAGCATTTACAGTGAAGAACATTTCAAAAACAATCAACCCAGAGTGAGCTTTGCACAATAGTAACTTTTATTGTTGTTTTTGTATGAGTTTTATTATGGTAAGGTAGATTACAGACTTAGATGTAAGTAACTAAGTAAAAGAAATAATATGTCAAATTTAAAGTGAGTTTTTCCTTAAAACCAGCTAAATAATCTTGTTTTTTGTTTTGACATTATTTTTGCTTTACCCTTTGGCAGATTATTTAGCTTGTTTTAAGGGAAAAACTCACTTAATTTTGACATTATTTCTTAAAACAAGACAATATTTTTTGCGTGTCTACAAAATGCTTCTTGATTTAAGGATTTTTAGATATTTGGACTAGGAATAAGACAAAAACTCTAAATAAAGGAAAGCATTTTTGTGCAGTGCTAGTTGTAGATGTGTTTGGGAAGCAGCATGAAGAACGATTTGTTCACCTCGGCTGAACTCCGAATCTCCCACCACTACTGCAGACCTGTTTGCCTCTCATTATTAATCTACTGCGGGGGGCGGAGCTAAACAGACAGCGCTGATGGTCTTTTTCAGCGAAGGCGGAGTTTAGTCACACTGTTTCATAATAGAGTGACAAATTCCACAACCTGTCATTTTAGCAGATCCGCTTCAATATACGCTGTTTTTAGACTTAAAAAAAAGTCTTGAGTTCTGAAATGTACAGTAGGTTTTTATACTACAATGATCTCTTACAGTTGAAGTCAGAATTATTAGCCCTCCTGAATTATTGTATATTTTTCCCCAATTTCTGTTTAACGGAAGTTAAAAAAAATCTGCACATTTCTAAACATAATAGTTTTAATAACTAATTTCAAATAACTGATTTATTTTATCTTTGCCATGATGACAGTACATAATGTTTTATTAGATACTTGTCAAGATACTAGTATTCAGCTTAAAGAGGCTTTTAAAGGTGCTGTATGTAAGTTTTTGACTCTTTTAAAGCATAAAAATACCATAATATGTTTGCAGATATTTAAGAAACATGCCAAGTGAACTTATTTGTTTATCTGAAAAGCAATGCTGAAGTCACATATTCTGCTTTGAACATGTGCGTTACGTGCCGGAACGTCTGTCTTTGTTTTGCTTCTTTTAACTCGCCCAATGCCAGTTTAGCCAATTATATTTCATCATCCCAGGTTGCCTTGGTGGAAAACCGCATATTTCATTCATTCAGTCAGGAAGGCTCTTAAAGTATGTGTCCGCAACCGAAAATTGGACCTCCGGTGGACAGTAACAGCCTCTTAAAACAGATGCAGATTCAGAGTTCCACATGAAGTGGTTATTAATTAGCAAATAATATAAATATTAGGAACGTAAACATTAGGTGAGCAGGTTAGATTGTAACCCTGTGTCCTAACAACACACTATGTGACGAGATTTGCAGTGATAAGCAATTTGGCTGTTTGCACCAGAAGCAACACGACCATTCAGAGCCATTCAGAAGCACAGAATACTGGACGTACTGCACTGCAACGAAATGGTTTATAATCTAATTAATTCATATTAAACCTCTTTAACATTATTAAATGTAGATGCTGAATCACTGATATGTGTTGGTTTTGAGTCACATTTCTAAAGTTCAATTTCAAACGGTTTATTTATCTGCTGCTGCTTTCAGTAGTATGGCAATAAATGTCATGTAAAATGGCGTTCAGACTCACATCATTAGCATTTAACACTGAATAAAGCACATGAGGTGTACCTGAGGTGATCATTGTCAGTTCCAATGTTCAGCTACAAGAAATAGAAGCCGTTTCTAAAATATAAATTTCAGGTGTTGGTTAGGACAAAAACTCTTTTACTCTAGCCGAAATAAAAACAAATAAGACTTTCTCCAGAAGAAAGAATATTATAGGAAATACTGTGAAAAATTCCTTGCTCTGTTAAACATCATTTGGGAAATATTTGAAAAGGAAAAATAAAATTCACAGGAGGGCGAATAACTCTGACTTCAACTGTATGTCAAAAGACCATGGCCTCTTTAAATCTACTGCTAATCTAGTGTGTTCTTACTGTGTGTGTCTCCAGGATCTGGACGAGGGCGAGTGTAACGGTCTGTCATCGGTGCTAGTGACGCAGGACTACAACGCGGTGAAGGAAGACGAGATCTGCGTGGTGGTCGGCGAGAAGGTGCAGATCCTGGCGTCCAATCAGCAGAACATGTGCCTGGTTTACCGACCTGCAAACAGCCAATCACCTGCTGCAGAGGGCTGGGTGCCGGGTCACGTGCTCTCCTCGACCCGGTAAAGCCACGCCCTCCTCAACACCTCGGAATAAAACCACTACTCCCATTCACCCTTCAGTTTCACCAGCCTACTCTGGGAAAGAGAAGAGACATGTCACTCAACATCCCGCTAACTACGATTGGTCAGTCAGACACGGAAGTGCCGCCTCTTCCGCCTGCTGCCGTACAGTTGAAGACTAAAGATGCACGCTGCGAAAAAAAAAAAGGTGCGACATCACCTCCCATAGGTAATATGGGGATAATACATATAAAAAATAAAAAACAATAGAGAAAACAAAGGAAAGAAAATATATTATATTGCTAATAATAATTAAAAAAAGATTGTGTTGTACAGAGAGGAAACTGAGGCGAGTTTGTCAGTGAATTCCGTGTATGGATGTTAACGTCCTCCTTTCTCATCGACACGCTCCATTACACCAAACAGACTGTTTTATCAATGGGGCTCTATCTTTTCCCTGTCTGTCTATGCCAAGTCATTTGCACACTGTGTATATTTTCTTTTATTGAGATTTTATTTTTGGAAAGTTTTTGTTTCGTTTTGTTATTTGTTTCCCCCCCCAAGTGTCTTATTTTTACAGCTATTAGGCGTTCTTCTTTCAGTTCCGTCAACCAGTTCAGTGTTCTGTACAAAGTATTCTGCACTTTTTCAACAAATAGTATCGCAATGACGGCAAAGTTGTGCAATATCACACTCGTCACAATGCTCATAACTGTACTTGTAACTAAAGATTTAAATGTATTATTCTGTATCATTTTAAATTTGTACATAATATTTTTGACATTGCCATTATAGTTACGCAGCAGAGGAAAAACGCTCCCTCTATTCCTGTCAGGCTCGAAGAAAAGAAAAGAAAACAAAAAAAACTCTGGTAGTCCGCACTGCCTCCAAAAACCTGACCCTCTGATTTTTACATTCGACCTCATCAGATTTTAGTATGTGATAATTTATCATCTGAATCATATCAGAAGCAGATGTTTACTCAAATTAGTCGACTAAAAGTGGATGTTGTTGATTTCTGAAGAGTAGTCTCTATGGTCAGCGCTCAGATCTCAGATATATACGTGTAAATAAACCTTACGGAAATAAAAAAATAATAATTCTAGCAGGTATTTCACTTGTTGAACTCTGGAATGTTGTTCATAATAAAGCTGACAATTTTTCATCTTGGATATGATGTGCTCTGTGTCCTTTCTACAACCGTTTGTCTCGCAATAGCTGCAGCTAAACGCAAATATTTACAAACAGTATTTAATGAGACTTGGCGGCACGGTGGCTCAGTGGTTAGCACTGTCACCTCACAGCAAGAAGGTGCTCGAAGGTCGGTGGTTCGAGTCCCAGCTGGGCCAGTTGGCATTTCTGTGTGGTGATTGCATATTCGTATGGGTTTCCTCCGGGTGCTTCGGTTTTCCCCCACAGTCCAAAGACATGCGCTATAGGTGAATTGAATAAACTAAATTGTTCGCTGTGTGTGTGTGTGTGTGAGAATGAGTGTGTATGGGTGTTTTCTGATACTGGGTTGCAGGTAGGAAGGGCATCCGCTGCATAAAACATATTCCATATACTTTCCCATGTGGTCTCCCATCCAGATACTAACCGGGCACAGCCCTGCTCAGCTTCAGTGGGCGACCATGTGAGAGTTGCAGAGAGATAGCTGCCGGTACAGTGTAGATCTGAATTAGAGCGACCAACAACGAAATAACATTTCATTTATTTGGGTCTAATCTGAAACATTATGTTCATTATCAAACTGGGGGAAAGATTGTACCTTGCAACAGGCACAGTTTTAAAGCCATGAAGGCTGAGACAGTGAGATGAGCAAGTTCAAGTGCAAAAAGCTTTTATTGTCATTTCAACAGTACACAGTGAAATGAGACCATGTT
>CAIGQW010005088.1:0-10043 GCA_903798125.1 Danio choprae | reverse complement strand
TGTGTGTGTGTGTGTGTGTGTGTGTGTGTGTGTGTGTGTGTGGATGTTTCCCAACATTTTTGTAGTTTCTACATTTAAAATAACAACTCTGAGAGCCCAAAAGACATGCCAAGAAAGCCCCCTTTTACAGCTCTAGTTTATAAAGTCTTCTTTTCGACACAAAAAAGGGTAATTGCAACATTTTTCTCTAACATTGTTATTTATTTTTCAGAGTTTAATATTAATATTGCACATTCTTGAGTCTTGCAGTTTTATTTAAAATCACAAATGTATAACTTGTTTTTCTTGAATTCAGAGTTAGCTCACACTTCTGACTTTTTCAAATCTTTTAAGTGCTGCTAATTGTGTGGATAAAACCCTTTAACCTTGAACCATGCATGTCTAATAAGGAATGAGGAGCTTCGTCAGTCTCAAGCTGCAAGTATGGAGCAGATGCAGAAATATGAAGCAAAACACATGGGTGGATTCCGGCGAATTTTCCCTCGTGACGGAGGAGAGAAATATGAAAAGTATTTTCAACACAGCAGCTCTCTTTTCCAGGAAACTGCAGCCTCCAAAGCCAGAGAGGAGTGTGCCAGGTGTGCAAATACTGCATGATTTGCTGGATTTTTTAAACGCAATTTTAGGTCAAATGTGGACAAACCAATCTCTTTCATTATCTAAATTTGATTTAAAAAAAACATTTTGTATCTATCTGTAGGCAGCAGCTGCAGGAGTTGCGTCTGAAGCAAGAGCAGAAAGAACGAGAAAAGAAAGGATCACGTAAACAGGATCTTCAAGGTGAATCCGCAGGAGAAAAAGTAAAACCAAGAAAAATTAAACCCCCACACAAAACTTCGAACTCAGTAAGTCATTCAGCTGCTTTGACTTGCCACTAGAGGGACCCTGTTGCCTGTATTTGATGGGTTGATGAATTCCATTTGGACTTTTCTTTAGTTACCAGCAATGCTAGAGCAGTCCAGCGTGAGGGAAGAGACACCTGTTTCTCTTGAGCGGCTTGAGAAAGAGGAGGATGAGAGAGTCCGAGAGCTTCAGCAGCGAGAGACTCTCCTGTTGAACATGGGTGTGGTGAATCAGGTCCGCCAGCTTCTTCAAAGTGCCAATCATCTTACTCAGTGTATCAACCACTCGCATGAACAAGCCAGCTTTCCTCCACACTGCAGACACGACCACAAGGTATGGAAGAAAAGAAGAAGAAGAATAAAAGCAATAATTAAATGGATGGTTCAGGCAAAATACAAAAGCATTTATGTAATCTTATATTGTTTTAGAGTTGTGTGGTTTTTATGGTAACTGGACCAAAACATATATCATATTTTGAAAAATGTCTTCTTTTGTTGAATAATGCTAATGCAGTTTTAATATATTTTGAAGCTTTCCATTTAACATTTTTTAGTTTTTCATTTCAATGTCAATTTTAGTAGTTTTGTTAAGTGATTTCTTAGCTTTAATCATTTTTTCTTATAACTTTAATATATTTTTAATTCAGTTTAATTCATTTTAGCTTAACATATTTATTTTAGTTGGGTCTCAAAGCAATATTTTCCATGTATTTTTTAATGTAACTTATATAATATCAGTTTTCAGATATAAAATAGCTGATATATAGTAGAGTTTTTAGTAATTTACTCGTAATAAGGTTTTTACATTTTATGTGGATTTCTTTTTTCTAATATTTCTATTTATCTTTTATGCATTTTTATTTCAATTTTAAAAGTTTTATTGATTCAGCTTAAACATTTATTATATTTAGGTGAAAAGATAATAAATAACTTTGTTCATTTCAGTTCAATTTAGTGCAGGTTTTAGTCATTTTTATTTTTAAGTTCTTTTTTTTTAGGATTTTATTTTTCAAATATTTATATTTAGCTTTAATGTATTTTTCTTTTAGTTTTAGCACTTCACCTAGTTTCGGTATCTCATTTTCATTAAGTTTTTCATATATTTCATATATATATATATATATATATTTAAGTAATTCTTTGTGCTTTCCCCTGCACTGTATTCAATGTTTTTTTATTTATATTTCTGTTTTGCTTAATTATAAGTGTATTTTATTATAAATATATGTTCGAGTTGAAGTAATTTTGTACCAATGTTTAAGATTTTATTTGTTAATTCTACTCATTACACTCTCTCTCCAGTTGGACACGCTTGCAGAGATTTCGTGGAGGCAGAAGAACCTCTACTCTACGATGCAACATCAAATTCTTGCCAAAAACAGGCCCAGTCTACCGAATGTTCATTCCCAATCACTACAAAACCGAAAACCCTGGCCCTCTCTAGAACACGGTCTCCTCCAGCCCGTCCAGACTCAAGCAGCTCTTAAACACTACGTACTGGAAGAGATGGTGGCATCAAATGCAGAGCAGCAGGCTGATCTAATGAAGGCTGCTAGTACACAACAGATACCTTTAACAAGTGATTATCGTTGACTTTTCTTTTGCTTATACTATTGTAACATATTCAGAGTAAACTCACACTTTATTCTCCTTCTCTCTGCTTCACAGTCAATGGGTCTTTCATTTGGCGTCAGGGCAGTTTGAGCTCCTCTCTGGCCGAGTCGAGAGCGAGAGCCACAATGTTAGCCGTGCCTCCTCTCGGTCCAGGACGACTACAGCGTCCCACCATTTTTCATGACCCCAAGTCTCTCTACATCATCTCTACCCCAGCTCCTCTTGTCCCGAGACCACATCTCTCCCACGACCTCCGAAAAGCTCCTCGCAGGGTCCCTCCACATGAGCAAAGCCACTGACCCTGGACAACACAAGTCATTCATTAAGAGAATAAAGACTCCAGGAAGGTGTTTTGTAATGTGTGAAGACTTGAAGGTGAGAAGGTGCGCATTCACTACCTGTCTTCCAGACTGGAAATGTCAAATTTTTGTCTTTGTTCATTTTAATTAGAATGCCATTTTTCCTTTTCCCCCCTGTAATTTGTTACAATTGCAGTTAGTCGTTAAGCTTATTTTGGAGAATGCAGAGGGCTGGTGCCTGCTGCAGTCTTTAATAGTAGTTATTATTGGATTGAAACAAGCCATACGTTCATGATTTTAATTTCAATGAATGTGAATATCCTTTGTTTAACAAAGTATTGTAAGCTATTTTCATGACTTCATGTCATACTGAGCCAATTAATATAAATAAACATTTTAATGAACTTTTTTGTTTATTAGCATGCTGATCCTAAGGAATAGTTCAAATATTTAAATTCATCTGTGATTTACGGGTCTTGTCCTCCCAATCTGACTTTTTAGAACATATATGAAAATCAATAGGGTCCAATATTGTTAAGGGCCCATAATTCTCAGAAGCACAGTCTTTTGATTTCTACAGGAGATTGTGTACTGTAAACAGTTCATCCATTTAAAAAAAATGCTTGGTTTCTACCAAAATATGGTCAAATATGCACAAACCCTATGGGTTAATTTTTTCAAATTACAAAATTACCCCAATGGTTTGATTTGTCAGTCCTTATGTCAGATATGGACTCCATTACATGTTTCTCTAAAATATTTTTTACATTTTATGGCATGGTTAAATTAAAAGTTACATATTGAATTAGAACATGATACTTTAAGTTATGTTTAATTTCATTCATTCATTCATTCATTCATTCATTCATTCATTCATTCATTCATTCATTCATTCATTCATTTTCTTTTCGTCTTAGTCCCTTATTAATCAGGGGTCGCCAGAGTTGAATGAACAGCCAACTTATCCAGCATGTTTTACGCAGCGGATGCCCTTCCAGCTGCAACCCAGTACTGGGAAATATGTTGAATTTATGTCGTCATAAATAATAAAAATAAGCAAATTAACAAATTATTAAATTATGTACATATAACGAGGGCAATTACGGACTGAAAAGGACGGGTCAAAGGTGGTTTATGTGTTTCATCGGCTGTAGTAAAATAAGCGTTACAACAGTCATTCAAATGGTCTAAAAACGCCTTATGCAACGTTTTTCGTTAGTTGTTATCTGACAAAATTCAACAATATCAGTATAACACATATAATTACATTTTCGCACGCAAAAGGACACTGGTTGCCGAAATCACACGAATGTCGCATCTATGGGCCACGTCGCCCCGCTACTCTTTAATGATTTTCCGTTTTCTTTTTAGCCCTGCCGGTTCTTGGATTATTTCGGAAAAATATTTTGTATAATTTTAAGTATATCCTGTCTGGGGTAAGGGTAGCCAATATAATTATTAAACTTATGAAAAATGCATTTATTTCTCTTAAATGCATTTGACTTGAATGTTCCACAGATTAAGAGGTGTTTTCTGAGTCTACCAAAAGAGAAACATTTGTGTTTTAAATTTAACTTACTAATAATTGAATTCGTTAAATATTTTTTATTATTAGGCTAAATAATATTAATATATCCAATGCTTAGTATTATGAGAATTTTTTTTGTTTTTTTTTAACAATAATAAAACCAATTACTAATAATAATAAAACGTGTTCGTTTTAAAGAGAAATGCAGAGGTTGTCTTTGTGAGACAGCTGATGCCTATGCTTAATTTCGCGTGGCTTGATGTAATAGTGCATAAAATTAAGGCAGTAAAATCGAATTAGTTGTTTCTCCGCTCGTAAAGTAACAGCGGAAAATGAAAGCAACTGTGCTTTGAAAAAATCACGCAGCTGTTCAGCACCGTGTTATATGCTTTCTTATTTTCTTCAGACCATCACACTTGCCTTTCGTTTCCCTTTTACGGCGCAAACAGAAAAAAAACTAACTCAAAATATTTTTTCGATTTTCGAGAGTAAACAAAAAATGCAGGTATTTTTTAATCGAATGCTCCTGTTCACACTCGTTAATATTGTTGCATTATCCCAAAGTAGATGAGCTGAATTTCGGTTGTCCTCTAAATGCTTAAATGTTTTTAAATGAACTTACAATTTCCGCCACACGGTGGCGGTGTTACTCTAAAAGCAGGCATGACAATGCGCCTGTTCCAGCCTTACCATTTACCTTTACTTATTTAAAAAAAAAAACTAATACGGTGAAACAAAAGCATAAATAAAACAAATTATTAATAATGAACCTTTACCCTCTAACTGGAATCCGTTTGAATTGAAACAATGACATAAAATGTCAAATATTAGAACAGACCCCTTCTCTGATGTGACTGTGACAATATGCTACAGTAGCCTAAACAGATTTAACGGGTGGTCTGTTCTTGGTTTCCATGGGTTGACTGATTTAAACCTCTTCACCGTCAATCCACTCACTCGTACTGTACTTGATTACATGTCATACACGATGTAGCTACACTATTTGCAACAGTCTATATTTACAGTAGTTGTATTGACACACAAATATCCAAATCATAAAACCATAAATATGAACGTGATGACAGATGTATAATGTATAATCTTCATAATGTGAGGGATCTGAATTTTTGTTATCCCACTGGAAGCATTTAGTTATGTGCATGTGCTCTCGTCTTGGCACTGAAATGGTTTACCAATAAGACTTGTACTCCGCCTCCCCCTCTACCTCCGAGAACTCCCTCTCTCCCCTTTTTCATCTCTTCTTTTTAGTCTCTCCTGCTCTTCCTATCACAAGATCGCGCTTTGTCTGTTTGGAGATTGTGAGCGCATCCAATGATACAAGGAATCAATAACTGACGCCCATATGAAATGAGTAAAAAAGGAAAACTATTTATTGCTCTGGGACCGTCACTAAGGAGTCATGTGGGTGCAGCTACGGATACATTTGTTTGCATGAATATTTACGACATTTTACGCATATAATTTCCACCTGGATGAATTCGTTTTTATTGCAATACCAGGCCTGAATTAGCTCAAACAACATAATTTATCTAGAGATTTCTTCATCTCAATACTGGTTGCCAAAGTTTCACCGGGGAGTTGATCTTTCAAGCAATGAGTTCCTACTTCGTCAATTCCCTCTTCACTAAATTTAAAGGAGGCGATTCTCTGCGCTCCAACTACTATGACTGCTCAGGCTACGCGCCGGATCTTGGAGGCAGACCATCTGTGCTGTACGGTCACAACACAGGATCTGCGTTTCAGCACGCGGCTCAGTTCCCGGATTTCTACCACCACGGTACATCATCATTCTCCCACGCGTCTTACCAGCAGAGCCCGTGCGCAGTCGCGTACCCTGGAGATGCCACGGGAAACATCTTGGTCCAGGACGGTTTACAAAAACAGTCGTTCTTCGGCGCGCCAGATTCGGATTTTACGCAGTTTGGGGATTGTAATTTAAAGGTCAGCGGTATCCGGGATGATCTGGAAAGTGCAGAACCGTGCACAGCGCAGCTCTTCCCATGGATGAGACCACAAGGTGAGATGAGTGAAGAGAAACACCTAGTCTGTTATAGTCCCATATAAAACACTGCAGTCAATGGTAGGCCTTCTTATTACCCCCAATTAAACGCTTTATGGCACCTATAGTTTACTAAGGAATTAACACCTCTTAAGAATACCCGGATTACTGTGTACACATTGTGTTATGGCAATGAATAGAAACTGTGAAGGTTTTTGACACTTTGTTACATTATTAAGTGATAGCTATATACCAACTTTATTTTACAACATGTATTTTTTTATTTAAATACGCAGACTTCATTATAGCGTCCACTCTAAATTAGTTTGTCATTAATAGTATTAATTGTTTCAAAATGGACCATAAATAAACATGGAATCTTTGCATTAAAAAAATAATAAATGTTCAGTTATCAAAGAAAACAGTTCGTTGAGAACTAACTCTGAATAATAAAGATATTTTACTGCCATTGATTGTTCCCACATGAACCTTGAGCATCCATTTGAATATTTAAATTACTCAAAAGACTCTTTAGATTATCAAAGTGATCCTCAAACTAAAAAAAAAGGTTTTTAAGAACCCAATCTTTAGTTTCTCATTGGCATCGATGGTTCCAAAAATAACTTTAATGATTAATTTAATATTTCCATCTGCACAAAATTTTCTTTACAATGTCATCATTCTCCACACTAAGAAAAAAAGTTTATTTTGGAGAACTCTTAAATATAAAGATTTTTATTTTCTATGGCAAAGAACCTTGCCTTGAAAGTTACAGGTTCTTCTAGAACCAATTAATGCAAATGAGGAAACTTTATTTTTAAGAGTGCTGATCACTGAAAAATACTCTACGGAAGAAAAAGTTCTTCTATGCCATCCATACAAATGGCCCCGTTTTGAACCTTTATTTTTAGGAATGTAGAAGAACAAAGTACAGCATAACGCATTATTTATGTGCAGGTCAAATATCCAGTGAACGACACCGGATTGAAGTTACTAATTACCGGTCTTATGTTAAAACTAAGGTGAATAAATGTCTTAATCAAAAACTCTTTCACCAGTATTAATTACGCTTCTTTTCTCCCATAGCTACCGGTCGGCGAAGGGGCAGGCAGACCTACAGCCGCTATCAGACGTTGGAGCTGGAGAAGGAGTTCCTATTCAATCCTTACCTGACCCGCAAGCGGCGCATCGAAGTGTCTCACGCACTGGCCCTCACTGAGAGGCAGGTGAAGATCTGGTTCCAGAACAGACGTATGAAGTGGAAAAAAGAACACAACAAAGACAAGTTTCCCAGCAGCAAAGCAGAACAAGAGGAAATTGAGAGAGAGAGTCAAGAGGAGAGCCAGGTGTCAGAAAAACACACATCTGGAGAAGAGGACTCGGAGGCGTCTAGCAATTCTAAATAGTCTGTTGACTATAAAAACATCACAGCAATCGATCAACTTCAATTAAATAAAAGTCTGAAGTTCAAAAATGTTCGTCGACATGCAAAGGCTTTTGCATCATATATTCCTTTATTGCAAACTTTCGAGGCATTTATATTTACAGACAGTGATTATTTCCGCTAACTATGTTTTAATGAGTCTCAATTTTGTAAGATTTCACTGGTGTGCTTGTCCTCATGAGGTTTCTGCTGCAGTGAGGGCATGTGAGGCGAAGGCTATGTATAGTCTGCATGGCGTCTGTTTCCTTCAAATCAGTCAGTCACCATCCAAGAAATTCTGTCTTCAATAACTGTTTCAGCCTATTAAAATGGGACGAGGAGTCATCATTAGTGAGTGTATATCTTACTGCAAGAAAATGCACTTTTGTTATTTGTTACTGTTCGAAAAATGATTATTCAGGTTTACATATCTTCAACGAACTACCTAACATGTGGGTCATTGCGTCAATCATTTTGTCAGTGTATCCATGCGTTATGCTTTCCAGTGGATGGTTCAAACGCACAATGGTATTCTTAAAAATGCTGTGTAAATATTTGATATTGCAGTTCCGTGGAAGCACTGTTCTATTGTATTTTCTATTGTCTTCAACTGGAAGTGGTTCCTGAAAGAAGCCACAATAAAATTCAAGAAACAAATCCTTTTGTCGCATTGTTTTTTTCCCCTTTCCCCTTGATTATCTCATGAAAGTTTGTTGTGCGTTTTTGTCAGAGTTTACAGCCATTAAAATAAACTAAAATTGCAAGTATTTAACTTTTTTACCTCCTCAAATAAAATTGCTAAAGTTGAAAAATGAATTATGAAACAGATTACATTAATCATTTGTAAATAAATTACATAAAATAAGTGCATTTTAAAATAATCCGTTAAAAAAAGATTTTAAAAAGCGAATATAAAAGTTGGCACCTATTTTTTTCTATGTGAGATGCTTTAAGGCAAGCATGGGTGGTCTGTGTTCTAGTCTGGTAAAAAAAGTTTCAAATGTGATTTAATGACCTGGATCTGAAGATCTTACAATCTATAGTTATCCTTAAATACGTTACAACCTTAATGAACAAATATCTAGTGTTATTAATATTATTTTAACGTTAAGAGTCACGTATATTGACAACAAAGTGTTGAGCAAAACCATTTGACCCCAAGCCAAAAGTTCAATATGAGCACTTCGTTTCATGCAGGCAATTTACAGGCTTTTATGACTCTTGCTGGATTCCCGAGCAGTCTGGTCTCAATCTCAGTCTCGTCATTTATGAACACCAAGTGCCAGATGCCTCTTAATTGTGGTACCTTTCTTTCAGAGATTTCGGCTTGCTGGAGCCTATAGGTAATTCATTGCCTGAGATTAAATATTTGAAGATACTGAATTCCTCAGAGCTCTTCTTAGTGTTCATTCTGGTCAATAAATGTCGTGTTTTTTGATTCTATGTTTATATGTATTCATTGTATAGCTTACATTGCGTTTATTCGTTGTTCTAATAAAAAAAATCAACAAGGCAATTGTTTCACTTGACCTTAGGGATTGTGTCATTTTCATATTTATTATTATAAAGCAAAGATAGCAAACTACAAAGTAAAAAAATAAAATAAAATAAAACCTGGTTATAAAGAACGTAGGCTATTTATAGCTTTGCAAAAGTCATTGTTAAAAGTAGTAGACTAGGCTTCATTCACCTCAATATTAAAAGAAAACCGCTTAATCACAGTTTAATTACTTTTTTTAATTCAGTAAATGAAATGTATAGTTGAAAGAAACTTAAGCCAAGATGTTTATAAAGTCGTAGGCCTGACATTTAAATTTCGAGTAATCTGTTTCATGTATAACGCGAAATTTAATACAAACTGACGAATTTCGATGACTAATTCCGTTATTTTTGTAAAACTTGATCTGCATTTGTATTCACGAAATAAATGAACTGCCAATGAAGTCCAATACCCACGAAAATCCTATTGAGTATTTAAAAAATAGAGATTATTGCCTAGTCTGCCTGTGTCATTAAAAATATGCAAGAGAGAGACAAAATATGTTAGACAATTCTTTTATTAAAAGATTAACACGTTTTAATTAAAAATCAAGGCCCATGTAATGAGAATTAGCTTTGTTTTAAGTATACGAAAACAACAGTATATGCATCTACCATAGCATTTCAAGATGCCCACAATAAATGTTTATTATGTCTTCACAAAATGAAACCTGGTTTTAATATGATCTGTGAACTGTTCGAAACAAAAAGAGATGATATGTTGTCTGGAGCTATATATATATATATATATATATATATATATATATATATATATATA
>CAIGQW010005071.1:0-10268 GCA_903798125.1 Danio choprae | reverse complement strand
CATTCATTCATTCATTTTCTTCTCAGCTTTGTCCATTCATCAGGGATCGCCACAGTGCAATGAACCGCCAACTTATCCAGTAACTTATGGGAAACACCCATACACTCTCTTTCACACACATACACTCTGGACAATTTAGCTTACCCAATTCACCTATAGTGGAAGTGTTTGGACTGTGGGTGCTGTGAGGTGACAGTGCTAACCACTGAGCCACCGTGCCACCATTTATATCACAATATTTATATTACAATTATATAATAGACTTCACACAGACTTTAAGAATTAGTCTCGGACCTGAATGGACCTGCTGTGTGCAAGTTGCCAGGTAGTCTGAACTGGATTGATGCGCATAAATGGCAAGCAGCTATTATTTTGACTAAAGTTAATGAAGGTGCAGTTCTAACCGTTGCTGTCCTTGATGTCCACAACAGCCTGAGCCTCCAACAATAGAGAAAGCAGCTCCGTAGTGCCTGTGAGAGCAGCATGATGCAATGAAGAAAACCTGAGTGGGGGGAAACAGAAAACATTTAACAACAACAAAACCAATGGAACGAGCAGTGGAAAAAGCCTTTGACAACGTAGGAACAGTACAGTTGCAGGCTAAAGCCGGATAATAAAGAAGCCACTCAATAACGTTTATCAGCTTCTTTTGATAGCAGTTACACTTTCATCCTCTCCCACTTATGTGGCCGTAAAGAGAATGGAAAAATAAAAAGCTCCAGAACATGCGAGATTGCCAGAAAAACCAATGTCTTGTAAAAGCTTCTCATGTTGCTGAAGCTGTGGCACAATCAGCTGTGGCAGATTTACAAGCTTTCATGAGGGCAAAAAAAGAAACAAGGGGGAGATGTATTCAACTCAGTACGAGCTCAGACGAAAAACAGTGAGTCCTCTGGGCGCAGACACCCTCGTATGATCTGATGTGTGTAGACGGATGACAAATGAAAATGCTGCTTGTGTGGGGTTGATGATCTTTGTTAGGACATGCCCGAAATCAAAGCGAGACCTCCCGCAGGTCAGTAACAGGCCTGTCTTCAAGTAGCGCTCCTCAAATACTTCAAACATCCCGGATATAAACTCCCCCCCTTAGCAAAATCCTCACAGACAGCACCATTACTGGAAGCACATCACATTAGAAGAGGAATCTGTCATATGAGCCAAAACTTGCTCCTAAGAAAGATTTGATGGGGCAAGTTCAACTTTAACGTGATGCTTTTGGAATAAATAATGCTCCAGCTGCCGAATAACTCTGCATTCAAAGGTTTTAATGGGGAAGTCACAGCTTGGGAGCAGTATTTAAAGCAATGCCCAATCAAGTAGGGTGTGTGAAATATGCAGTGGATCTATGAGACTCTATGCTAGAAGAAGCAAGGCCTGTTGCAAAATCTAGCAAGATGCCTTTTAATGGCTGCTTTTCTACAACGCAACATTTGCCACAGCTTTTGTATGCATGTTTGTTGGATTGTATTCTAGGATTGCCTTTTTTGGCTGAGAATATATGCAGTGCTGCTGTGGAGATCTTAAAAGGCAGAGCGATCATGCTCAGACTGTTCAGAGTGCCTGCAATGCCTTAAGAAGTTCATACGTTTTGTTTTTTCTGAGCTCTTATGCAAGAAACATCTTAAATATCTAGACGTCTGCAGCACAAGTCTTTGCCTATTCCTGCATTTTAGCCCACGTCTGACCTATCTTATCGAGAATCACATCGAAATATCTCAGTCATCTAGTTTGCAATGCAGGTATTTTGGCCCAACATTTTACCACACTAAAAGTAAAGGATCAGATGATTATACTCGACAAGAGTCAGCCAAAAGGAGGTGTTCATTTCCTGAAGCCAAAGCTTCAGACTGACTTCTCGGAGCAGACCTCTGTCTATTGGAACGTGAAGTGGGAGAGCACAGACAAGTAGAGCGGAAATGAATCAGATTGGATAAGTATGAAGGCTAAAGTTGATTATTTTCATGAACACACTAAGACTTGTGGTTAAAGGCAAACACTTTACAGACTAAATGTTTGAAGAGTTCGCAAGTAAGTCCTATCCTAGGAATCACAAGCTGGTGTCAAACTCTTAGCGGAAATCTTTAGATGTAAATCGGCTTGACATGCAAGCATCTTTACAGGACATTCCTTACACTCATGAGAAATAGACTGCTGTCAAAGACTCGAAATGAATTGTTCATTCTCAGGCAGTGGTTCTCAACCATGTTCCTGGAGTCGCACCCATGTTACACATTCGGCATGACTCCTTAAATCGGCTCATTAGTGGAAACTCGGATACCCGAGGAAAATGTTGAGGGGACTCTCGAAACAAGATGAACAACTACAGTTTAAGTGGAGGATGAATGGGAATGGTTTGGTATAGTGGTTAAAACCCAGGACCAGGAACCAGATGCTTGCTGGGTTAATCCCTACTTGGTCCTAAAGTGTCAATCCCTGTTATTTGTCATCAGAAAAGGTCAGTATAAACTAACAGGAATCTAAGCTGGGTGATGGGGTCATGTCAAAGCATCGGCTCTGTATTTAGTTCAGAATTAAGACTTTGCACAGACAAATTCCACCAGGTTGCGAATAAAACCTTCTATTAATGCAGAATCAATTATAGACAATTACTGCAGAAAGATCCCCAGAGTCAGGGAACATTCCATGGCACCACAACAAGAGGACAGGTTAAGGCAGGAAATGGAGACTACCGGAGGCAATAGGTACAACATTACAACTCAACTCACCAGAATCTGAGTCATCCAAACAGCTAAGACTTCCGTGTCTGAGCACATTCAGGCCCTGGTTGTGTTATGAGTTGGCCCACACAGGACCTGCACCCTCATAACACAAGCTTCCGCAGAATTGGGTCTCCATAATAGAGGTCATTTGAAAATAGGCATTTATTTGTCAATGCTTTTGTGTGAAACTCACAACTTTACCACATTTATAACCATTAGTAGACTGTAAACAGATATCATCCTTATAAATGTCTGCATATTCTTCGTGGGACAGGTTATAAGGCATGGGGCTCTTGGGTAGGTGGCATTATCACTCTTCTGTGTTGACTTTGTTTGTACCTGTACCTGACCTGCTTATGGTCCGACCGAGAGTCCTCTAAGGGGATGTGGGTGCTGAAAGAAACCCGTGTTGTGAAAGATCTCTCTTTCTTGAGCACAGAAGACTGCACTCTTCTCCTTCAACACCTCCAACAACACTTCCTTCAGCTTTCTAGGGAAAAAAAACCTAAAGAAACAAGGAGCTGTGAGAATGGATGTGCGGTAGTAGTGACAAAGTGTTCTTTCATCTTACTTCATGCCTGACCTGAACTGGACAACTATAGACAAAATCCACATTTCCCTCAATCACTAATCATATCTAATTGCAGATGAGGTTGATAATTAGGCAGGTGTCTGCAAACCTTCTCCTGAATAGCTACTGTCATGTATACTTCACATCTAATCCTGCTTCAACACACTTGCCAGAAATTACCAAGTAACTCTGAACACCTTCATTGGGTGTTTTAGGAGTGTTAGATGGTAACACTAGATCTCCAGGACAGCAGCTCTCCTGGAGCAGGGTTGGCGACCCCTGGCATTAAAAAAACGTGGATTTTCTTTCTTAAACACCTCATTGTTTATTCAGCTTCATGTTGTTGAGATATTTCAGCCCATTCCTCAAATCAAGTTATAGTAAGGCTTCGAAGTTTTGGGCTCAGTCTAAACCAAATCATTAGGGACCGAGCACCGGAACGGTGCGTAGGCCCTATTAGAATTGCGCTGTTTCTTATTATTATTATTCCGCTTCTCCGGAATGAATCGCGATTTTGAGGGTCTAAACATGCTGGAAAACTCACCAAACTTTGCACACGCCCCAGAAGTGGCGAAAATTTATGTCTGTTATAGGTTTCGGAAGGGGGTGTGGCAAAATGACTCGACAGCGCCACCTATACACATTTGACGGACTAGCCCCCAGGCTACGTTACACGCACATATACGAAAATTGGCACACACATCAAACATGCCAAAACCTACAAAAAAGTCTCTTGGAGCAAAATGTCAAAACCAACAGGAAGTCAGATATTTTTAACTTCCTCTGCCAAAAAAGTGTAGTTTTTGCCATTTCCAGGCGTGGTATTTGAACTCCTCCTCCTAGGGAATTCATCAGATCAACACCAGAATTGGGTATTGTCAACTAAAGGCTTTGGCGATGTTAAATTGCGAAGATCTAGAGTTTTCGCCGAAGGGCGTGTCCGTGGCGGCCTCTCAAACTTTGACGCTTCACCACAAAACAGGAAGTTGTTATAACTCAGGCATACATTGTCTGATCTGATTCAAAATCCATATGTTTGATAACAGTCCTGACCTGAACACATTTACATGCCAATAATCAGATGCAGATATAGCGCCACCTGCTGGCAACAGGAAGTAACATGTGTAACAGTGTAACAAACTCCTCCTACAAATTTTATCACATCAAATCCATGTTCCGTTAGTTTAGTCCAAAGGCCTTTGTGATGTTAAATTGTGAAGATCTAGAGTTTTCGCCGAGGGGCGTGTCCGTGGCGGACTGAGAAAGTGCAATGCATCGCCATGAAGGAGGAAGCACTTATAACTCAACCAAACAATATCTGATCTGCCTGAAAATGCACAGGTTCGATGAGACTCCTCTCCTGAAGACATCTACATGCTAATATTGAGTCACAGTCATAGCGCCACCTGCTGACAGAAGGAAGTTTGGCATAAATCTGTGATTTTCTCGGGTTTTTTAATATATATCGGCTTAAATTATTATCATCCGCTGTTCTCTGTCATCCTGAGGCCACCGGGTGGCGGTGAGCCCTGGTGCGAGGTCCCTTTCATCGCTGCTTGCAGCTTTAATTATATTTAAATTGGTAGAACTGCTAATTATTTTGGAAACACGAAACAAAACAAATTGTAAACAAATATAATATTTGGTGACAACACAGCACTGGTCCGACAGGACAAGTTCAAGTACAGTAGTCTGGCCTTGGGCCATCCTTACTGCTGCTGGGCCTTGTCTACAATAAACATTTAAAGGAATATGTCAGTACAGGTATGGCCTAAAGCTGTTTACACACCTCTAGAACTCTGTAAATATATTAGCAACAATTAAATCTCGACAAGAGTTAATACCTGTGCTTAATAGTTGATTTGAACATACAATAAAATTAAACACACAAACATGCTCAATTAACTGGAATATCATCATGGTAGCATTCGTCCATCACACCAGACAAAAATGCAACCCCAGGAAATATAAAGAGCAGGTCAGACAGTCCGGTGGCCGTCCCGCAGCGATATTGAGCAGTTGTTGATTTACCCACAAACACACAATTCGGAAAAGTTCCCAGAACTCAGCGAGGGTCTTGTGTTACAAGGCCTGTCCACTTTCGCCTTCATTTCTCGGGATGTCAGGCACAGATTTGATGCGTCCTGGCAGCGTTGCCCTGGGTGGACAAAAGGACAGGGCTCCAAAGAGTCCCTCTCACACCGGCCCGGCCATTCATTCACACACATTCCAGGACGTTTGCCATGGAAACGCCCCCCATACAAATCCCAATAGTTCCCCTGAAAGTCAAAGGCGGCTCAAATACTAATTTGTCTCACAGACAAGCAAAACCTTCAACGCTACACCACTATTATTAGTTAACACCCCCCACCAAATCCCATATTTCTTTTTTTTCTGTTTTACTGACAGACCTGGGCACGCAGAAGTGTTAAAAACGTTCACAATCAAAAGCACCAGCTCATGATGCAGGCTGAGGTCATCATTCGGTGGCAAGCAGAAACAAAGGCTTTCCTAACAGTGTCGTAACTTCCTTTAGATGAGCGTATCAAATGTCCAAAATTAAAAGACTACTCCAAACATGTTATGCTTGACTCACTGTAACATTCACAATACAAACAAAAACTTTCTATAATGCGGCCGGATGCTTTGAGTTTCAGGCTTTTGTGATTACTATTATTGCATTATTATATTTTTTAAAAGTACAATGTATTACACATAGATCTAAATGTTACATTATTCATCTTTATTAAACGCATGAATATATTTAAACACATATTAATTTTCTCATGGCTTTGCCTAGTAGACTGAGTCGATAGCTTGCAGATTTCGTAAGATTCAGCTGTCAGATAGCCTGAAGCTTCAGCCTACACAAGGGTGAGTCTATGTACTTTATTCCCATTAATAAAAGGTACAGGTCTCTGCACGACTGCATTACACGCACAACTCTGAGTGAGTTCAGCTACATCCTTTCTGCCCTTTTCCTGTTTTCCACTTCTGCCAGTAAGTTTCCATTGGATAGATACGTTACATAACAAAACCCGGTCAGTGGAAACCATGGCAACTTAAAAAAAACAAAACGCATTAAACCAACGTGACTGACGAATCTTGCTCAAACTAAAAGCGGACACGAGCCAGTGTAGCTCATGCGTTTATCTTAAATATCTCTAGTTATTCAGTTAAAGCGTATATTATATTGCGTGTATAGTGTCAGACTTGACAAATGAAACGAAAAGCACAGGTCAGAACTCAACAACTCCATCCATCATTCACTGTTTTCCTCTTGCCTTTCCCATCCGGCCTCAATAATGGCCGTTCGGTGCTTTGTAAACACTCCTATCTAATTTGCAATGGTCCTTATCCGTGAATGGCCACCTCTGACCCCTCGACTGGCCCACCGCTCTTTCCCTTCTTTACGACCGAGAGGTGGGGGGCGTACTGAAAACAAGCACCTAAATGTCACCCAAGTCTCGACTTTAATATATGAGGTCAGCATAGTGTTTTACAGCGCTGTGAGAGGCCCATCTTATCTGGAGGACACTGTTGACATAGCATGCTTTAATGGACTGTGAGAGCAACAATACTCGGTCAGCTTAAGATGAGACACAGGTAGAGTTTCTGGCTGAAAGCATTTATAAACACAGGCCTTATGGCTGAAAGTGCGTGTATGAAATTGGTCAAACATGATCACTTCAGCAAAGATGGACTGAGGCAGGGATTCTCAACTGGTGGGCCTCAGCGATCCTACAAGTGGGCTGCGAGATCGCTTAAAATTAACTTCAATATTAAACTATAATTATTTGATTTCATTTTTAAAAACACTCCCCGGCCACTTTATTAGGTACAGCTTACGAGTACCGGGTTGGACCCCCTTTTGCCTTCAGAACCACCGTAATCCATGGTGGCATAGATTCAACAAGGTACTGGAAATATTGCTCAGAGATTTTGGTCCATGTTGACATGAGAGCATCACGCAGTTGCTGCAGATTTGTCGGCTGCACATCCATGATGAGAATCTCCCGTTCCACCACATCCCAAAGGTGCTCTATTGGATTAAGATCTGGTGGCTGTGGAGGCCATATAAGTACAGTGAACACATTGTCATGTCCAAGAAACCAGTCTGAGATGATTTGCACTTTATGACATGGTGTGTTATCCTGCTGGAAGTAGCCATCAGAAGATGGGTACACTGTGGTCATAAAGGGATGGGCATGGCCAGCAACAATACTTAGGTAGGTTGTGGCGTTGATTACTTCGGACTCACTTTTAAATACAGACCTAACTGTGGCTTAACCTTCCAACTGCTGCACGTCAACCAGGACTGCATTCTCAGTTGTATAAGGCAAACCGTGAGTAAATGATGCCAGCATTTTCCTTTTTAGGTGAACTATCCCTTTAGGCATAAAAACTGTTGCATGCTTTAGGAAGTTTCCGCCCAACTTTTCTAATGCGATACTTTCTCGATTCTCTGTGAATCTGTGTTTTGTCCTGGATGTCAATTCCTCATGAACTTCCCCTCACATCGAAACAAGAACTCACCCGTCTGGATCCTGATAGTTGATGTTCAGCCTCTTGGTGGAGCCCAGTAACTCTACAACACAAGAGAAAGAAAACATACGTCAGGTTCACACGAAGACGTAGAATGCTGGTACTCCCAAACTACGACAAAACATCCGAGGTTAAAATTTACATCAAATGCCCAACATTTTCATCTGAGTGGTCATCCGAAGCATAAAACCGTTTACCTTATATAAACATGCATTCAAATGAGTGTTTTAAAGGTCACTTATGTCCAGATTTTATTGAGACCCTTTCATTTTTGAAAATAAAACACATAGATGCAGGTCCTTGAAAGTGATTGAACTTGTTTCCGTAAGAGGTTTTCTGGCTGGGGGAAAAAAATCCATATGATTTCTTCAAGTCGGCCAATAATTTGTGCTATATAGCCCACAATACTACTGTAGCTTACTATATTTACATTAGTTATGAGCATTTATGCGTTTTCTACGTGTCACATGAAACCTGTTGCCCCAATATTTTATTTAATGTAATGTTGAATTGCTCTGCTTTGGTCCTATAATATGAACACAATTTCATTTTTGTGTGTTTATATTTGAAAGGTTTGGGTTAGTGGCTTTAGAGCAAAGGCATTCATAAAAACATGAGTAAAAAGAGTCAATAAAAGAGTCTATTTTCTTTACGTAACCTTTGCGAGGACTCTCCGTGTGATTCTGAATGATCAAACTCATGCTACATGGCTTACGGGTACATGGGAAAACATGGGAATGAAAAAAAATATCTGGTAGACAACTAGAATTAATCCTAATATGAGTGCTTTAAGTATGAATACCTTGTTTTGATGCACTTTGCTATAACATATCCCACAATAACTACGTTCGGTAGAGAACAGGGGTTATTTTTTGGCTCTAATACTGAATTACTGTATTTAATGAATGTATTTTCGACTAAAGTCTGTATGTGGTTGAATGTGGACTAGCTTAAAAGTTCAAGAGCCCTTTTTGAATTTGTATTCAGCATCATCCAATTGTGATCGGTATGAAACGTATGACTGGTATGCAACGCATCATAATATCATGTGTTACTGCGTCTCCAAAGCTCAGATGTGAGACTACAGGAAATGTCAATGTCTAGTTAGTCTCTGTGTCAGTGATGTAAATCAATTCAGTCTCTTGTTTCCAGAGATTGCATCCTAAAGGCTCGTGGCTGATTTGTCACATGAAGCAAAATGAAAAGATCTGTGTGTTCGCAGACTGTCTTTCATACACTGGATGCTGTATATTTCTGCTAATACCTCGAGGATACGTATATGTATATATATATATGTATATATATATATATATATATATATATATATATATATATTCATATATATTCATTTATTCATTCATTTTCAACCGCTTTTCCAGGGCCGGGTCACAGGGGCAGCAGTCTTAGGAGAGAACCCCAGACTTCCCTCTCCCCAGACACTTCCTCCAGCTCCTCCGGGGGGATCCAGAGGCGTTGCCAGGCCAGCCGAGAGACATAGTCTCTCAAGCGTGTCCTGGGTCTTCCCCGAGGCCTCCTCCTGGTGAGACATGCCTGGAACACCTCCCTAGGTAGGTGTCCGAAACAGATGCCCAAGCCACCTCAGCTGACTTCTCTCGGTGTGGAGGAGCAGCGGCTCTACTCCGAGCTCCTCCCGGGTGACAGAGCTCCTCACCCTATCTATAAGGGTGCGCCCTGCAACCCTGCGAAGGAAACTCATTTCGACCGCTTGTATCCGAGATCTTGTCCTTTCGGTCATGACCCAAAGCTCATGACCATAGGTGAGAGTAGGAACGTAGATTGACCGGTAAATCGAGAGCTTTGCCTTTCGGCTCAGCTCCTTCTTTACCACAACGGACCGGTACATCGACCGCATTACTGCTGCCGCTGCACCGATCCGCCTGTCAATCTCACGCTCCATCCTTCCCTCACTCGTGAACAAAACCCCAAGATACTTGAACTCCTCCACCTGGGGTAAGGACTTTCCTCCAACCTGGAGATGGAAATCCACCTTTTTCCGGTGGAGCACCATGGCCTCGGACTTGGAGGTGCTGATTATCATCCCAGCCGCGTCACACTCGGCAGCAAAACCACCCCAGTGCATGCTGAAGATCCATGTTCGATGAAGCCAACAGAACCACATCGTCTGCGAATAACACTTAAATAAATACTTAAATACTTATACTGTCATATAAATTTCCTGTGTTCAATACTTATACTGTCATATAAATTTCCTGTGTTCATCTGAAAAGAGAAAGTCATATACATCAAGGATGCTTTGAGCGTGAGTAAATTATGGGGTAATTAAAATTTTTGGATGAACTATTCATTTAACTACACAGGTAAACTAAGCTACACATCACAAACTAGAAAATGCAGTTAGAAAAGCAGATATTTTGCACATCTGTTTATTCATTAAAGCAAAGTAAAAAAAA
>CAIGQW010005064.1:0-15379 GCA_903798125.1 Danio choprae | reverse complement strand
TTTTTTTTTTTTTTTTTTGCGTTTTCTATACTGTCCCAAATTTTTCTGATTTGGGGTTTTAAATACAGAATGTTCCCTCATGTTTATTTTTTGAATTTTTTTTTATAACTAACTGCTACCTGTAAAATCGGAATGATTTTAGCTCTGAGCTTAATCACAGAAGACACACTTAAATAGATATTTCACCCAAAACTGAAAATTCTGACATTATTTGCTGACCCTTCAGTTTGTGTTTCTGTCTCTTTTTTGTTGAACACATCAGAAGATATTTTAAAGAAAGCATAAAAGACTTTGTTTTAAATATTTTTATCTGTGTTCAACAGAAAAAGAAATCCCTTTAAAGGTAGGTGATCTGCCAAAATGCTAACGTTAGCAACTAAGCATTGAAAATGTCTGTCCCTCCCCTGTTGTCCAAAGCCATGCCTCTGGAAGTCATGAACGCACACTGAATAGATGAACATAGGCAACCTTCTATTACACCAGATCATGTCATTCACCAGTTATAAAACTTTATAGTACTTTATAATAGTACAATTCCAAACTTTTTTTCTTTTTTTTTTTACTTTTGTATTATCTCACATTACCAGTTGTGTAGCAAGCAATATTTCATGCTTGCAATGATTAATGGTCTCTGCTGTCTCTATGGAGACATAAGCTTTGTCCAACGTAAGCGTTGTTGTTGATAGGCCAGTGGGGTGCTGGAATTTACTTACTACTGCCAATTTTCCTAAAGCTGGCACTTCCTTCCTCCTCCAGTTTCCCCCACAGTCCAAAGACATGCGCTATAAATGAATTGAATAAACTAAATTGTCTGGGTGTGTATGGGTGTTTCCCAATACTGGGTTGCAGCTGGAAGGGCATTCGCTGCGTAAAACCTACGCTGGATTAGTTGGTGGTTCATTTCACTGTTGCGACCTCTGAAATAGAGACTAAGCCCAAGGAAAATGAATGAATGAACAAAATCAATTATATGATAATTGTAACACAACTGAACTGTGATACCAGTGTAGGTTCACACTCCTAGTAATTCCTTCAGTAACACAGTTTATTTATATAGCCATTTTTCCCATCACTGCAAACAATAAACTTAAGAATAAGCTGAATACATAATGAGCCTTGCATCATATTAAATTAATAATTATCATATTATTTAATTCCCTTATTAAGATGAAAACAAAATAGACTTGACAACAACAGATCCTATCATTGTCTTAAATAGTGTAGCTGGTGGCATGCATCAAGTGTTTACTGAGATTGTGTTTGTCAAATGTAGGTCTGTTCTTTACAGAATCTTGCATGCAGCTGCCGCAGGATGCTAATCTCTGATGAGGCATGAGTGGGTAGCACTGTCACCTCATAGCAAGAACGTCGCTGGTTCAAGCCTCAGCTGGGTCAGTTGCCATTTCTGTGTGGAGTTTGCATGGTCTCCCCGTGTTCGTGTGGGTTTCCTCCGGGTGCTCCGGTTTACCTCACAGTCCAAAGACATGCACTATAGGAGAATTGGCTAAGCTAAATTGTCCATAGTGTATGTGTGTGAATGAGAGTGTATGGGTGTTTCCTAGTGATGGGTTGCAGCTGAAAGGGCATCCGCTGTGTAAAACATATGCTGGATAAGTTGGCGGTTTATTCCACTGTGGCGACCCCTGATTAATAAAGGGACAATCCCAAAAAGAAAATGAATGAATGTTTGTATATAAAATGAATGGCTCATCTTAGTTTGCAGTGATTGTTATGCAAGAAAAATATGCAATGTGTTACGTATCTGGATTTTTTTCAGTATATTGTTTGACTCGTCATGTTAGATTTTGTGATTTATAAATAAATTGTTTAAAAGATGGGAAAGTATCCAGGTGATTTCCAAGAATCTTGCCATCAACTTGTAAACTATAAACTGATCCACAACTCTTTTGCAACTCTGTATGTGTTACACAGAATGAATCGGTTACCTACTCCTTTTTGAACATTGTGTAATTAAAAATCTGTGGGGACATATATGCATATGTTTTTTGAATGTTCACTTATCAGTACATTTTGGGTTAAGGTCTTTCAAATTGTATCAGAATTTTGTGATATGTTTATTCCTAAATACCCCAGTATCTTTTTTTTTTGAGTGATGATTATGATCTTAACTTAAGCATGTACCAACGTAGGATATTTCATAAGGCACTAACTGCAGCCAAGAAGGTAATATTTAAACTTTGGCATGAACCCACATTCCCAGCGGACAAAATGTGGCTTATTGAACTAAAAAAATATTGCGTTGTTAGAACCTTCTACAGCAAGAATTAAAAGAGCTAAACCCCAAACAATCAAAGTATGGTCTGAATTTATTGAGAAAATATCTTATATAATAATTAGATAAACTTAAGTGTACTGAAAGATAAATACTATTATATTACAGGTGTATAAAGGTCACTTCCCACCAAAGTTTTTTTCTGTTCCCATTTATTGTTATTTATTAATTTTTTTAATTAATTTTCCTTTAATGCAAACCCTGGCTTGTATATAATTTTTGCTAGCTATGTATGCTGGCTTTGTTCTGTAACAAATAAACAATCACAAAAAAAAATATTGTTTAAAAGAACTATTAAAAACTGTAAATATCTGAATGGCAAAGGTTGGTTTGTTAGTTGAATACATCAAATCATACAAAATCTGCTGTAATATCTGATGGACCATGACATGTTTCAATGGTTTGAAAGCACCCTCTTAAAGCAACCAGTTTTTAAGTAGTACGTTAGCAAAAAATAATTGATTATTATGCCGAAATGAGAGTATTGTTCTAAGCCATATCAGCTTAGAAAGTAAAAAGTCAAGAGTCATGTTTAAAATAGGAAAATTATTGCAAGTCTTTATATCCAGATGTCAATGATCTAATCTGATTCAATAATTTATGCTAAGCTAAACTACAAGTGCCCCCGCTACTGCTCAATAGATTAAAAAATGGTTACGTTTTTCAGTTCAATTAAACTCATCTTTAATTCTATAGTGCTTTTTGCAATTTAGATTGTGTCAAAGCAGTTTAACATAGATGAAGTTGTAGTAAACTGAAACTGCTTCAGTTCAGTAGTTACAGTTCAGTTTAGTTCAGTGTAATGTAAATGTCACTGCTGAAAGACGAAACACCGAAGAGCAGCTCAACCATTGCGCAGCTCCACTAGTCCCAAACCGAGCAAGCCATCGCGACAGTGTCGAGGAACAAAATTCATTAACTGAGAAAAAAGTGAAGGAAAAAAAAACTCTAGAAAAAAACACGCTCAGTTTGGTATGACCATTTCTCTGGCCTTCATTTTCCTATGGACATATGTCTTGTAGAGAGCTGTAGTCTAGGCGCTGGAGGCTTGAAAACGATGTACGTCCATCATGGAGAAGCTGCAGATCTGAGTAGATCACAGGTCACAATCAGTTCCGCTCCATTTCAAAATCTATGTATTTGTATTTTATGTGTAAGCTAATGCAAAGAGATGTATTTAAGTCAGTTTTAAACTTACAGTGTGTATCTGCCTCCCGAACTGTGCTAGGACGGCTGTTCTAGAGTTTACCGCCAAACTGAAAGCAAAACAAACATAAAATGTCCAGGCCTGGTCCTCTCTCGTCTTCCACTGCTATCTCTCCTCCTTTTAATTTTATAGAGCTTCTTTATGAGACTCCAGGCAGGTGGCTCACACAGGTGGCAGTCGTTAACACTCCTGCCACCAACCTTGTCTCATGGCAAGAGGTTTTTGGGTCCAATAAGCCAGACTTCAGTTTTTTTCAATTTTTTAGTCAATTAATTTTTAATATACAGATATACAAAACTTTAAATTGTGTGAATTTCTACAAATTATTAGATTGAGAGGAGATATAGAGTTAAAGTGTTTTAGAGATATAGTGTATCATTGGCATAACAGTGGAAACACACTGGATGCGCCCCTCAGCGCAGTGCCATGCATTTTAGAATACTAAATATAGGTTTCTATCAGGATACGCAAGATCTTAAAATATATGCCATTATATGTCTTATTTAAAATGCTAAAAAGATACCAATTAGCTGCAGAAACCAAGTATTGAGCTACTACTCCGCCAGTACCGTCACACCGTCATTTCTAAAGCACTTTTACAATGTAGATTGTGTCAAAGCAGCTTAACATAGAAGTTCTAGTAAATTGCAATTGAAACTGTGTCAGTCTAGTTTTCAGAGTTAACATTCAATTTAGTTATCGATGCGCAGCTTCACAGGTCCCAAACCAAGCAAGCCAGTAGCGAGGAACTAAACTTCACCAATTGACGAAAACAAAGGAAAACAACCTTGACAGAAACCAGGCTCAGTTGAGCACGACCATTTCCCCTCTGGCCAAACTTCCTGTGCAGAGTCTAGGCGCCAGAGGCTGGAAAACATTATCGTGGGTCCATCATGGAGAAACTGTATGTGTGTGTGTGAGTAGGTCACCGGCGGGTGTACAGGCTGGCCCTTTGGGATTAATGCGGAGGCTTGTCTGTCACCGGGGTCTTTCAGGAATCAGTCCATCACGAACTACAAGCCCCTACCTCAGACCTGTAATGATGACGCATCCCTCCCAAATGCACTCCACCACTTTTATTCACGGTTTGAAATGCAGAATGACACACCTACACAAAAACTACCCTTCACCTCTAATGACCAGGTGCTCTGTCTGTCTCCAGCCAAAGTGAGGAAGAGCCTATCTAGGATCAACCAACGCAAGGCTGCGGGTCCTGACAACATACCTGGCCATGTTAAGAAAGGACTTTGCTGCACAGCTGACAGATGTCTTAACAGTCATCTTCAACACCTCACTGAGACAGGCAGTCGTCCCCACATGTCTGAAGTCCACTACAATCATACCACTGCCAAAGAAATCATCTGTGTCCTGTTTAAATAACTACCGTCCCATAGCACTGACTCCAATCATGATGAAATGCTTTCAGAGGTTAGTCATGCACAATATCAAAACCAGCTCCCTAAATACACTCGACTCACTCCAGTTTGCATACTGTCCCAACCGCTCCACGGACAACGCAGTTTCCTCCACCCTTCACCTGGTTCTTACCCACTTAGAAAGTAAAAACTCTTATGTTAGAAGGCTGTGGAGCTCAGCATTCAACACAATAATCCCACAACAGCTCATTAATAAACTCAACTTGCTAGACCTTAACACCTCCCTCTGCAATTGGATCATGGAATTTTTAACTGGAAGACCCCAGTCAGTCTGTGTTGGCCACAACACCTTGAGCACTACCACACTGAGCAGAAGTGCACCACAAGGCTGTGTGCTCAGCCCACTGCTCTCAATGCTGCTAACCCACGACTACACCGCTAAGTTTTGCTCCAACCTAATCATCAAGTTTACCGATGCCACAACAGTGGTAGGTCTCCTCAGCAACAACACTAAAATGCACTACAGAGAAGAAGTAGCACAACTGGCTGAATAGTGTGCCACTAACAACCTCTCCCTCAATGTAGAGAAAACAAAGGAGGTTGTGTTGGACTTCAGGAGAAACTCCGTTGACCACCCCCCACTGACAGCTCGACTGTCGAGAGAGTCAGCAGCACTGAATTCCTGGTGATGCACATCACAGAGGATCTCACCTGGACTACCAACACCATGTCCCTCTCCAAGAAGGCACAACAACGCCTACACTTTCTCCGCCGGCTGAAAAGGGCAAGTCTCCCGCAACCCATCCTCACAACATTCTACAAGGGAACCATTAAGAGCATGCTGACCAGCTGCATCACTGTCTGGTGCGGGAGCTGCTGTGCTGCCAACCGCAAGACCCACCAGAGCATAGTGAACACAGCTGAAAAGATCATTGATGCCCCTCTATCCTCCATTCAGGATATTTTCCTCCCACACTGCTGCAGCAAAGTTAGCAGTATTGTGAAAGACTCTACCCATCCCTTCCACAGTCTCTTTTGGCTACTGCCATCAGGAAGAAGATTTCGAAGTATTACAGCCTGCTCGGCTAGACTACTCAACAGCTTCTTCCCACAGGCTGTTAGAGCCCTCAACTCTAGTCAATTTACCCCCCTCTGAAATCTCATCCCCCTGCCCCCCCATGCATTCCTGATTATGTCCCATACAGGTGAGTGGGCTAAACAAACCACCTGTAGAAAAGACACCCTCTCATCTCTCTGACTCTTGCACCAGGTTGCACATAGACACTTTCTTAATCACTCCATGTCTCTTGGAAACATTGTGGATTTAAAATACAGGTTCATACAGGTGTGTGGGGTTGACAACCAATTCTAGAAACACTCTTCTCTCTTATGCCCCTGACACTGTATCTAAACTCCATCTTAAAAGAACTCAATAAGGAAAATGATGTTTACTATAAATGTACCACAATCATGTTTCACTGATTGCTTCTCATGTAAAGTACTTGTATAGCCTGTCTTATGTGTATACCTTAGTATATGTTAGTTATGCATAGGTTTTTTATAAAATAGCTCTTATGTTCAGTGTTGTGTTTGTATGTATGATTAATTTATGTAGCACCGTTGTCCTGCGAGACATGACATTTTGTACCTCTGTATGTCCACATAAGTAGCGGAATGACAATAAAGCTCGACTTGACTCGACTTTATACTCTTCTATACTCTTTATACTCTTTTTACTCTATTAAGTTTGTTAATTAGGCCTACAGGGCAGCTGCCTAATAACGCATTACAATAGTCTAACCGAGAGGTCATGAAAGCATGAATAAGCATTTCTGCATCAGACATTGATAACATATGTCAATCTTTGATAGAAAAGACAGGTTTGAAATGGGTCATTGAATGTGACTATGGCTGATTCTAATTTGCAAAAAAAATAGGAGATTAAACTAATTACTGAAATGAGCTGTTGTCTTGCTTTGTCTTGCCTTGGTGTACTGCTGTTTCTTTGTGTTCTCAGTACTTTTTTCTTCTCCTATTTCACTTTATTGAATATAATTTTTTTATGCATTGTAAGTGTATGATTTATTTATCTGTTTAGATTCATATCGACATCTGGTCAAATTTTCATGTGAATTGCTCCCCTTTAAATGTGTTTAGTAAAAAAAATTGTGTTTAGGTTTTGAATACTTATTTCCCCCACTGTAAATTGATGACAATAAAGCTCGACTTGACTTGACTTGACTCATGCTCTCTACTCCTCCATGACCGCCACAGCATGTGCTCAGGATATGGCCTGGTCTAGGAATATGGAGACCTCGGGATAATGAAAAACAAACTAACATAAGCGTAGATGCCATTCAAATTATAATGTCTTTTGGGAAATGTTCCCGTTTCCGGTTGCCCTAATTAATGCAGCCTAACAATCTTTTAGAGGATTTGGATTTCAAAAGCCTTTGTGTTTTATGTGTATGCTAATGCAAAGAGATGTGTCTTTAGTCTAGTTTTAAACTGACAGAGTGTATCTGCCTCCCAAACTGTGCTAGGAAGGCTGTTGCAGAGTTTAGGTGCCAGATATGAGAAGGATCTACCGCCTACAGTTGATTTTTATATTCTGGGAATAATCAATTGTGCAGAATTAATTGAGCGTAGTGGACATGAGGAGCTGTAATACACCAGAAGCCCCCTCAAATACTGGGGAGCTAAGCCATTCAGGGCTTTGTAGATAGTCAATCATTTTTTTTTTCAATTTATATGATGTTTAATAGGGAGCCAGTGCAATGAAAGAACTGGAGTAATATGATCATATTTCTTTGTTCTAGAAAGCACTCTAGTAGCTTTATACTCTTCTATACTCTTTTTACTCTATTAAGTTTGTTAATTAGGCCTACAGGGCAACTGCCTAATAACGCATTACAATAGTCTAACCGAGAGGTCATGAAAGCATGAATAAGCATTTCTGCATCAGACATTGATAACATATGTCAAAGTTTGGCAACATGTTTAAGATTTAGGAATTTTTAAGAAAGTTTAAGAATGTTAAGAATGCAGTTTTACAGATGCTTGAAATCTGGCCTTCAAACGACAGGTTGCTATCAAAAATCACCCCCAAATTTATAAAGTTGTGTATCATCAGCATAACAGAAACTAACTTTTCCACTTTTGTTTTTTTTTTAATCATATCGCCTAGCGGTAGCATATATAGTGTAAACAGTAAGAGACCAAGAACTAAGCCTTGTGGTTTCCCACAGTGTACTTTTGATCTGTATGATGCCTCTTCATTAACTGATGCAAATTGATAACATTCAGATAGATAATACCTGAACCAAGCCAATGCAGTTCCTGTAATACCAGCATCATTGTCAAGCCTATCAAGGAGAATATTATGATGGTTGTATCAAATGCAGCACTGAGGTCCAATAACATTAAGAGAGAAATGCAACCATGATCAGACGACAGGAGCAGGTCATTTGTAACTCTTAGGAGTGCTGTTTTTGTTCAATCCAGATTGGATTTTTTCACAAACATTGTTTCTCTGTAGTAAGGAACATAGTTAAGCAGATATGACTTTTTCTACTATCTTTGATAGAAAAGACAGGTTTGAAATGGGTCATTGAATGTGACTGGCTGATTCTAGTTTGCAAAAAAAATAGGAGATTAAACTAATTACTGAAATCAGCTGTCTTGCTTTGTCTTGCCTTGGTGTACTGCTGTTTCTTTGTGTTCTCAGTACTTTTTTCTTCTCCTATTTCACTTTATTGAATATAATTTTTTTATGCATTGTAAGTGTATGATTTATTTATCTGTTTAGATTCATATCGACATCTGGTCAAATTGTCATGTGAATTGGTGCCCTTTAAATGTGTTTAATAAAAAAAATTGTGTTTAGGTTTTGAATACTTTTTCCCCCCACTGTAAAGTGATGTAGAGGTTTTTAATGTTTCCTGGAAAAGTATGTTTATCACTGCATAATATTATAATATGCTGATCTGAAAGTAAAGGTTGTAAATTAGCTTTCAACATCATGTGTTATAGTTTAGCATTTGCTCTTTATACCTGCTGCTATTGTGTGGGTCTAGAAAAGTGTATGAAGAGTGAAGTGAAGTCCATAGAGAATGTGTTGATACATGCACTGATACACTCATATGCCAGGGGAGCTCTTGAAGTCCATACACATGTAAACACACACTCCAGTACAGATACGCTACATAGTTAAGCAGATATGATGGTTATGCAAACACACATGGACACAATGCAAAGATGCCCAATCTTTGCATTTAAAATGTCATAACTGAGTGAATGACACTTAGGTATGCATGCATAAAATCTCATTCACATTCATGACGTGTCATGTCATGATTATAAAGGTTTCATGACAATCTTATGAACACCCCTTCAAGTAAAGTGTTACCAGCTATAATAATACATTGAAACTGAAGTACAGTGTAACTATTGTTGTATATGGAAATGTTATTCATGTTATTCAGTTATTTAGTCTCATGATATCATGAAACAACTCATGATATAAACATCAGTATGATCCAGGGGAATATCTGATCTTCATTTTAATGTTACTAAATCGTTTCTACACAAAGTTATATTGAATGCAATAAATGTATATGTGGTCTTACTAATTGATAAATTTATTTTTAATGAAACTTAACATTTGTTCAAATGTGTTTTCTCTTTTTAGGAGTGTCTTTTAACAGTGTTTATACTCAGATTTGGAGGGTGTTACTGCATCTTGCAGCTGATCCATTTCCAGATGTCTCTGATTTGGCCATGAAGGTTCTCAACAGCATTGCATACAAGGTACAGACAGTCCTGGGAGCCACATTGGACATGTTCCATTTAACTGTGCTCACACATTTCTAGGGGTTTCACACAGAACATTGTGTATCATAGTACAGAACACTGTAAGCGTTAAAAGGTTCTTGCATTGATATCAGTGCAACATCATAAAACTAGGAATACTATTGCCTGTACTTTTTGGTTACCACAAAGAATATCAGTAAAATAGTCTTAAGCCCCGGTCAGATCACATAATTTTTATTATCGGTTACAAAAGTCACTATGTCAGGTTATGCGATTTTGTATTGATGAAATCTTGTCGTGGGTAACAAATGTGCCAGACTACACGTTCCTTCACGATCAGTCATCCCGTGATGTCTACAAACAGTGTTATTTTCCAATGCAGTCACAAGTGTTGCTATAACAATATTTTTTATTTTAATTTCAATTATTTATCTTATTTCAATCTCATTAAACACTGATGCTTGCACAACAATAATATTCCGCGATCTGTGAGGGCAGCTACCCCAGGGCCCCCACATTCCCTATGCACTCAGACACCCTTTTCCGCCCCATTAACCAAGGTATGCAGCCACTCTTTTATGCTAATTTAAGGATGACAGAGTTGTGGTAGAAATAATGAAATAATCTCTGTTCTTTCCATCAGAGAATGAGGGTTACATTGAAGATGCTGACATGCAGAAATGTGTGCAGACAAATGCACAATCAAAAGCATAACCACCCAATTCTCTATTTCTAGAAAACACTTATTTGTGAAGTTCAGTAGTTTATACAGTTTCCTGTACCAGCAGCATTTCGATCATTAATCATTTGTAAATGTTACATTGGTCTGTAACTTTTCTGTCTGTGTTCGTTTATAGTTAAATGTATAAGCTATTTACATTAACCTGATAAAAGAATTGGAGCAATGCGATCATATTTCTTTGTCCCAGAAAGCACTTGTTGTGAATTTCTAGAAAAGACCAAAACCAGGAAGACTCTCGGGTATGTTCAAAGCAAAGGGTACATTGCATTTCACAGCCCGATCTCATCAGCATATAAGTACCTATTCATGATACATTTTAGCATGAAGACAACGTGCACATTAAATACTGAAGTCAAAAACCCGTCCTGCCACTGGACCAGAGAAGGTGTTACCTAGCCATTTGTTAGACAATAGACACAGCAGTGCTTTGAGCTTACAATTTGCATTACTTTGGAGACATGAAACTTTGTCTCACATATAGGCTTTACCAGAATGCATTTTACAATGTATTTTATATATTTAAAGAAATTTGTAATCTTTCAGTTCCCCCTTTGAGAGTTCTAATAACTCTCACAAAATACAAATTTAGACACATAAGAAAAAAAATTCATTCATGTAATGTATTATGGTTACAGGCTCAGGGTTTTTTTCTGTCTATATTTACAAACGGCATACTGACACAGGAACAAACATGCCGCTATAGTCCTTGGATTTCTTAAAGGTAATATTCTGTTCTGGTTGGAATTGTCATTTCCTCGTTATGGGTGTGGGTCAAATGTTGAGTAAAACATTTGATACTGTGGATGCAAAGATAGTACAACAGTAGAAAAAGCAATAGAAGAATAGCTGTTTCCTTGATCCACAAGCAGGGTTTACCTAACAGGTTTCCAAACCATGAAGAATTATCTTTAGTCATCTGGTGCAATTTTACTGAAAAATCAAGTATGTCTTGTTGAATTTTGTTCAAGTTCTTGGGTGGATCCATTAATCCATTGCAGCACACTGGGCTTATGATGGTGCAGACTCCTCCTTGTTTTGCAAGGATGTAGTCCAAGGCCACTCTGTTCTGTAAGATCATTATCTTGTGTGAAGCAAGAGTTTCTGTGATCTTGCCCAGGGGCAAAACTGTATCATTGGCCAGTTTCTGACTTGTTTAAGGGCTTGCATAACACTATAAGACGGAATTAATGCTCCAAGAGTTCTTGACCACCATGTTTGTGCACAAGTGAGTCCTGGAATGCAGCCATCTTCTTTCTTTGTGGTAGGAGCTAAGTTATGCAGATGTAGAGAGTTTGGGGTGGAGCACCTGCCGTTGAATTGGCTAGGAAGGATGTCATAGGCTGAAGTTTCACATAACCAAAAAGTTCCTGTTGGTGGAGGAATCATACACCACTGATTTACTGCTAAGAGTTTTGGAAGAGATCGTGTCCTGTGAAGACATGCTTCTAAATTATTTTCCTTTATCCCTGCTGAGATAGTAACGTCCACATGGGATCCTGTTCTCATTTCAATTACAAAGTTGCAACGTTCACAAGGAATTTTACCCAGTAGAGTTGAGAATGGAGCATAATTTTCCATGCACCAGGAAAAAGTCATTGGCAGTAGTAGATCTGTCATGATGGGAGTTGCCGAAGTTAGGTTGCAGGATGGTAATCCAGGAATGCAACACGGAGAAGCTGGAGGAGTTGTGATGTTGTGACGTACTCTTGTTGTATATTCCACTGGCAGAACTGTAAATAAGGTGCCCGTGTCACAGTTGGAGATGGGGTGTGCCACCCAGGGGATTCCTGCTCCTACTGAAGGTGGGTGTGGTATGCAGATGTTTTTTCCAGCAAACAAGGCATTTCTTGACATATTCATCAGCTCTAAGAATATGTTGCTTCGTGAGTCTATGGCTTGTTCGATGTTTATGATGATCACTAGTACGGCAATCTTGATCATATTGATGGATGACTGAAGTTCTTGTATGTAGTTCTCTGCGTTGTGTGTTCTTCTGTGACGGTTAGTTTAGCAGTGGGTCTAGTTGTCTCTTGAAGGTTGTGACTGGCCTTGCAGGTGAAAAGGTTGGTGTCTATGGGTCTCGGGAGAACACAGAATCTGCACAGAATAAGAAAGAAAAACAAAAGGCGACGAAACAGTATTTGTTGCAAAAAGAAAAAAGGTAAAATTTGCAAACACTAGTTTTATATTCTCTGTTCAATCAAATTCTGCTATAGTTGTTCCTTTTTTCACTATTCCTTAATTCCCATGACACCTAGAACAGTGAGGTAAGGATGGACTAATAAATGAGGAGGACCTATTTGGAGTGTCTTCACTCAGGGGTGGCCCCTAATCCTTAATGGATCAGTTCTTTCCTGGGCATCCCACTGTTACATGTGCCCTATCCTATCCCTGTAGGTGGTGGAACAACCTTACAATGCGAGACATGTGTCCAAGTTTTTCTTCCCTGACACAACACTGCAGCTGCTGTAATCAACATCACTTGGTGTGGTACATACTATTTAGGCTCTAATGGCTTATTTCTGAATGACTTTATCATGACCCACTGACCTGGGATGATTGTGTGTCCACCTTCCGGTGGATTCTGCCAACACGACTCAACTCTATCTCTGGCATTCTGTACAGACTCCGTAAGATTTTCACAGTAAGCTATCAGAGCATCTGAGACAATGTGTACATCAGCATTTCTAAGATCAATTACACCTGGCATCTGGATTGGGCGTCCAGTAATAATCTCATAAGGGCTCAGTCCTACTGATCTGTTGCTCTCATACTACACAGTACCGCTGAAAGTGCTTCGACCCATGAAACTCCTTCCTGATGCATTTTGCTTAGCCTGGTTTTAATTGTCCTATTAGCTCCTATTAGGTCCTGATGCTTGTGGTCTGTAGGGGCAGTGAAGATTCCACTTAATCTTCAACATTTTAGACACTTCCTTGACTACCTGTCCTGTGAAGTGTGTACCCTGATCTGAGTCAATGGAATCTGGTAATCCTCATCTGGGAATTAGACATTTAGCAGTATGTGCAGCTGTAGCACGTCCTGTTGGATAAGCTTCAACCCATCTCGAGAACTTATCTATTACTATCAAAACATCAGTTTTTCCTTTACAGGGAGGTAATGATATGTAATCGACCGGCAGGTGACGAAATGGCCCGTGGAGCTGGGGTATGTGTTGCTGCTGTAGTTGCTGCTGGCACATCATTATATTTCTGACATGTAACACATCTTTTCACTGTTTCGGTGGCTACATTTCTGAATTTTGGATTCCACCATTGATTTGAGAACCTGTGATTCATGGTTGCTGAACCACTGTGACCCAAGATGTGTATTTGTTGATCCAAATATGGCAACAGTGATTTGGGAGCAACATATTCACTAATCCATTTTGCCAAACGACACCAAAATCATGAATTACCCCAAAAGCATATCTGGAATCAGCGTAAATATTTGCTACTGATCCTGAAGCTAGCGTGCATGCTCTAGTTAAGTCTACTAGTTCTGCAGCTTGAGCTGACAAGTGATCTGGAAGATGACCTGTAGCTATTACTTCTGTGGTGGAAGTTACGACATAACCTGCTCGTCTGTTACCTTTAATGATTTGTGCTGAACCATCAACAAACAACTCCCATTCTGCATTCTCTATGGGTGTTTCTGCTACTTCCCTCGTAGCTGTATATGTAAGTGTAACACAATCATGAGTTATTTCTCCTTCATCCTCTAACACAACTTTAATCAATGCAGACATCATACATGAGGATGGGTTTGTGATCGGTGCATGCTGTAAAACAACGTTTGGGGCTGTGAGAGTCATTAACCAATTTCCCCAACAAGAGGAAGTGACATAAGTGACTTTTGCTTGATTCATTAGTGCAGACACTGTGTGAGGGCATCTTACATTTACAGTCTGACCTAACACCATTACTGCTGAAGCCTGAAGAGCTAGATTAACTGCCTGCACTGCTCTAAGACATGGACCCATACCTTGAGCGACTATGTCAAGTTTACCAGAATAGTAATGAATTGGGCGTAAACTGCCCCCATAATCTTGCATTAAACATGCTGTCATAAAGCCTGAGTCTTCATGAACATAAAGCACAAAGGGCCTATCTGATTGTGCAATTGCTAATGCTGGTGCTTGACATAGTGCTCTCTTCAAATTATTGAAAGCATTAAGCTGAGTTTCTTCCATACAAAAGGTATCAGAATCTTTAACCTGACCTTTTAATAAGTCATAGAGTGGCTGGGCAATTGAGGCATACTCTTCGATCCACGGTCTACAGTAACCTGCTGTTCCTAAGAATGATCTGAGTGCTTTAATGGCAGTAGGTGGAGGTATTATTTTTACTGAAGCTGCTCGATCCTGTGTAATGGATCTATTTCCTGTACCAATTGTTTGACCCAGTAATGTAACTTGGTTTTTAGCAATTTGAGCTTTGTGAAAGCTGCATTTATGTCTTTTTTTATGCAAATAGTCTAACAATGCTGCCAATTTAGTTTTATGTACCTCATGATTAGTCGAGGCAATCAAAATATCCTCGACATACTGAATCATAGTAGACTTTTTGACTGGACATTCTGGGTCACACAAATCACGTCTGACACCTTGATAATAAATTGTTGGGGAATTTTGAAATCCCTGTGGTAACCGTGTCCACTGGTATTGTTCATAGTCAACTGTGAAAGCTAACCATGTCTGGCTGTCATAGTGCAAGGGTACAGAAAAGAATCCATTAGGCATATCAATTACGGTGAAGAATTTACAATCTAGTGGTAGACCATTACAAATTGTAGATGGATCTGCTACTAATACTAATGCTAAGCCTTTCTACTCACCGCGTGAGTTCTGCTCGTTCATCCTCGTCAGTGTTTACATTCCTCCACACGCGCACGCGTGCCTGGCGATACAGAAACTAGCTGATCAGATCTCGGCGATGGAGCAACAACAC
>CAIGQW010005063.1:0-23031 GCA_903798125.1 Danio choprae | reverse complement strand
TGTGTGTGTGTGTGTGTGTGTGTGTGTGTGTGTGTGTGTGTGTGTGTACGTACGTGTGTGGAAAATAATGAATTTTGATCTTGTGTGTGTGTGCGTGCGTGCGTGTGTGTGTGTGCGTGTGTACGTGTGTGTGTGTGTGTGTCTGCTAGATATTTGTCTGTTGCAAGTGTATGCATGTGTGTGGTTGTGTGCAGTAGCTGAGCTGACAGCAAATTCCTCAGAGATTTCCTTCTGCTCCAAACAGAGAGTGGTTCAAGAATTTCATGAACAGTTCTTAGAAACAGACCCAATCTATTAGTTATTCCAGAAACAGTAGTACTTTCACACTGGTAATTAATTTTATTGCCATCCTCCTGTGTCCAAAATGAGAATAACATCACACCACTATCATTATGTCCTTGTTTTGACATGCATACTTTAATAATAGGTGTAACCCTTACGCTCCTTAAGCTGTCATTGATTTTTATCGTATGTTTGTAAAGAAAAATTTGGATGTGTGTGTGTGATTGTCTATTCGATAACATATGCAGAACACACACGCTCTGAACTGGAGCTGTAATAAGTCAAATATTCAGTGTTATAAATCCTGTGAATGTTTGGAAAAGATTCAGTTGTACAGCAGAGGAATCTATTAGCAGTTCTGTCCTCATTTTCCCACAGACGACGCTATAAAACATATCGACTTGAACCTCTGAACCCAGTGACTGCTGCATACTGTACAAATTATTTTAAGAAATAATAATACATTGACTCAGAATTCTCATTGTAAAGTTCTAATAGATGTGAATGTTTTATATTGGAGATATATATGCTAAGATACTGTTGAAAACACTACAGTTTAATATTGATCTATAATATTCTACATAAGCATTTATTTAATCATCTTTTATCATTTAGCTATCACCACCATTTTTTAAACAATAACCCCCACAGTAACGGTTGCAAATAAAGGAAGTAATCTTTTCATAAATATTATGTTATGACTTACATCCCAGTGAGACAGATCATTAAAAAATGTGGCTTGAGGATGTGGTTCTATACTTTTGTTATCTGGTTGTATGATGGAGGCAGATCTGAATGTGAGATTGAAATTGGTTTGATTGGCTCTTGTTCTCCTTGTCCTACACTAAACTGTATTTTCCATGCCCACTAACAAAGACACTTAAGACCACTGCCTCTAGAGTTCTTCTTGAATTCAAAGAAGTGAGATTTACCTGCACAACTCACTGCCCTAAACCTCACACCCACCCACATAACAGTTCTAGATTATCTTTTGAGGTCTGGGGAGAAAGATTTGAATTTACGAGTCATTTTAGCCTGGTGTAAACCTCTCTCCAATTTGAGTCATTAAATCAATGTAACCCCCTAAAACTGACTTCCACCAATGTCATGGCACCAGTTTAAACCCTCATGCTATTGTGTGCCTCTTGAGGCCAAGGAAGGGAGGTAAGCCTGCATTACATTATGGCCTCCATTACACTCACCCCCAAATCTCATTCCAGTGTGAGTCATGCCACCAAAGTAACCTCCTTAACGAGGGGTGCCCAATCCTGTTCCTGGAGATTTACCTTCCCACAGAGTTCAGCTCCAATCCTGATCAAAAACAACTAAACCAACTAAATAGGATCTGAAAAAGCACTTGGTAGTTAAATACAGGTGCGTTTGATCAAGGTTTCAGTTGAACTCTGCAGGAAGGTAGATCTCCAGGAACAGGATTGGGCACCCCTGCCCTAAACCTTGCTCCCATCCATGCCATGCACCAGTGTAATCTCTGGTTCTTGAGCTCAGGGGAGTAAGGTTTGCCTGCACAGCTCATACTGGCTATTAAACTCACCTCCTAAACCCCACTCCAGTCAGAGTCGGGGCAACAGTGTAATCCCTACATCCTCACTCTCATCCAGGTCATGGCACCAGTGTAACCCCTCTGATTCTAGTACGCTTCATTTGGTCAAGGTTTACCTTCACAGCTTTTCACACCTCACTCCAGTCTGGGTCACAACACCAATGTAACTCTTTTGGTTCTAGTGTGTCTCTTGAGGTCAGGAGAAAAGTGTTTGCCTCCACATTTGTATGCTAGCTGATTTACATTACACATACCCTCTTGACCTTTCTCCAATCTGGGTCACAGCACCAATGTAACCCTGAAACATTCGCGTCAAGGTCACATCCCCAATTTAACTTATTTGATTCTAGATTCTTGATTACTTTTTAAGTTAAGGGACTAATGTTTACCTGTTGTAATGTTTTTATTAGCTGGCCTCCATTACACATTACATCCTCTACCCCAACCTCTGTCCAATCTGGGTAATAGCAGCAGTGACCCCCCTAAACCTCTCTCTCATCTAGTTCAAGGTACCAGTTGACCCCTTTAGCTGGTTTTCCACTGTTTGGTACGATGTTTTTGCACGGCTCAGCTTGCTTCTATGCTCAGCTCAGTTTGCATTTCTACTGTGCCATGCAGTGGAAAAAGCGCATTTTGTAACATTGACACTGTTATGAAACTGAATAGAATCATTTGAATAAAGACACTATTGTCTTTTGTGGAGCTAGAGATATGTTTTTAAATTATATTTCCCCCGTTTAATACACAAGCTGCTTTGACGTAATGCAATCTGTATTGTATAAGCACTATAAATAACTGTGACTTGACTTTATGAAATGATTGAAGAAATCTGTTCTTTTTTCCGGAAGAGGAGGTTTTGATTAAGACTCATGACTTAGGAAGAATCATAAAAATGAAACATGCACAGAAGAACTGTTCACAATCAGATCAATAACATACTTTTACAAAATGAGACAGGTCCCTATAAAAGCATCATCACACTGCCAAATATGTATTTATTTATTTTTGTTATTTTTTTTGTATATTTTTCAGACCCTGAGAATTTAAGCATCTGCCTTGGGTGCGCAGAGACCGTATTCCATGCTTTTATGATGAGATATGCTGCCTGACAGCACTGGCATAGATGCCGTCTTGTGGGCCATGGGTTTACACGGTTCCTCCTTCAGGCCAGTGGAGGATCACACCTATTAGAGATCAGCCGCGCACGATGACCTCAGGAACCCCGCTGGGTGCAACCCTATCACAGCACCAATCTCTCTGACAGATGAGTGTACTACTGCACCCCTCACACACAAAGCATTGAAGTCAGAAGAGAAAAATCCCCCTCAGAGGCTTCTCGGCTTCTCTTTGCTCTCCTCCCTCGCTCCTGTCACACACTCTCTGTGTTTGATGTTGTGTGAAAGCGTGAACACAGAGCTTGGAGATGTTAGTGAGGTGCCAGGTATCAGAGGAGGTGAGTCTTTGTATAACAGTCTTATGGCGAGAGAATTGCGTGTCTGGCTGGCTTTGATGCATCACGTGTGTGCGTCACTCCACCATCAGCTTTGTCAAGGTGTTCACGTCATAATGCTGATGTTTGTGTCAGCATGTAGGTGAAAGTGATATGGTTAAGCAGATGCACAGGTAAAACGTACACATCTTAAAGTTTCTTTAAGGTTCTTGGGTAATTGCCAGATACATTAAACACAATCTTATGGCAATTCAAATCTATTTTAAATGTTGAATTTGCATTAATTTATACAACTTCATTTATGCATTTTCATAGCAGTGAGCCTTTTTGCACAATTCTACATTGTACAGTTCAAATGACATTGTACAAATTCATATGAATTAGCCAATACTTCACCAAAACAAAACAAAAAATATTTATGTTCATGTGAGATTGGCTTCAATACATTCCAGGACTTTCTATTTGGGTCTTTCCAGGTCTTTCTCTAAATTCTTTTGGCTTGAAGACCATCTATTTTCCAAAACCATATTTAAAGACCCTACATGTTTCCTCTGCTTTTTCTGCTGTAGTAATGACAGCACTTCATGCACTGGCAGAATATATTTTTAAATTTAAATACATTTTGGTTGCACTTTATTTTAAGGTGACCTCATTACTACTGAGTAATATTAATTAATTGTGTGTACTTATCACATTAGTTAACATTTGAAGTGGATCAAAACCTTTCATCAAAGTTGTCCTAAACTATTCACCCATTCTTGTCTTAGGACCACTTCAAATGTTAATTACTATATATGGTTAGGGTTAGAATGCAGATTAAAAAACCCTTAAAAGATAAAGTGTTACCATTTTTTAAATTCTAAGAAGTCACACTGTGGCACTTGGAATTTTGCCCTCAGTGGCCCCGGACCCCTGCTTGAGAACCAGTGTATTACAAGGACCCCCTCAAACAGTGTTATCATTTACTCACTCTCTTGTTATTTTAAAACTTTATGACTGTTTTTTGTATACAAAAGACTGTATTTTGAAAAGCTGCTTATGTTCATACAATGAAAGTCAATTTCCACTTCAGAAAGATCATCTATTGGCGAATAAACACTGACAGAATTTTCATTTTTGTTTGGGTGAACTTTCACTTGAAAGAAGAGCAGTGAAACCAGCGTCTGTGTTTCTTTGTCTATATTTATTAGCATATGCTCCACTCTTTTCCATCCAACAATCAATGTTTACAGAATGACATTTCTTTTTAGTATGCAATTCACTTGCTCCACCTTGTATTACTCCTATCAGTTTAGATTATTATTTGCTAAGTGTCTGACAGAAACCCCGGCCCCTTACATAGCAACTTACTGGAAGCGGAGCCTGTTTTTCTGCAATGTTTGCTGAGTGAGTAAGTGGCATAATTACACATCTGCTTGCAGTGTAACTGTCCATTAATCTCTCACCCATGAGGATGATTAGTGTGTTGGTGTGTGTGTGTTGTGCTGAATTGTGGATCAGCCATTCTCTGTGCCTGTGCACGAGGCTCTTAATTAGATGTGGATGTGTTTAATTAAGTTAATTACTAAACCGCATGCTTTGATACAGATCTGAGCGTGCTTTCATTGCATGCTTCACAACCTCAGTGATCTGCGGTTTGAGTGGCTGTGAAATGTACCGTTGATTCTGAAGTGGATGAGAAGGAGGGATTGCGAACGTGTAAATATGCACCGAAAACATCTCAAGGTACGAAGGGTGTGGCGACACAACTGAGTATGGAATACAAACATTGGCTTGATGTGAGTTGCTAATTTGTCTGCTGGAATCTGCTACTGCAAGGAGACACAGTGAAGCTTTAGGGTCTAGCAGGTGCTTGTCTGAGCAGGTTTAGGGCCACCTCCAGCCTTCGGGTGATAAGGTTCAGTTTCGTGCTGCTGGGTGGGTGGTGGTTGCAGTGCGAGATGAAAATAATGACGCAAGCATTAATGAGCCATTGCAAACCACACTACAAGGATTATGAAGTGAGGGAATTCCTCTCTACACAAAACACAGAAATGTTGTTTTGCCATTGGCTAAAGATTAAAAGGATACCCACCCAAAGATTAAGTCTCTTAAAATTCTCTTTTAGGTATAATGAAAGTGAGTGGTGTCAAATTCTAAAAACATAATGAAATTCACAAAAATAGGGCCCAGTGTACTGTCAAAGAACTTTCTGTGTTGTTTTCCCCAATTGTTGAGTTACCTGGACCAAAAAGCTTTGCTTGCTCCAAATAGATGGCAGGTGACTGAAACGAGAATGCACAGTATAATCTGCGGATGTACCTTTCCATACCTGCACGTGGCAGTAGTCTCTATTGTCATTCCACAAAGGCCAACTGGAACTAGTGCTGCACACATTCATTCATTCATTCATTTTAATTTCGGCTTAGTCGCCACAGCGGAATGAACCGCCAACTTATCCAGCATAAGTTTTACGCAGCGGATGCCCTTCGAGCTGCAACCCATCTCTGGGAAACATCCATACACACCCATTCACACTCATACACTACGGACAATTTAGTCTACCCAATTCACCTATAGCGCATGTCTTTGGACTTGTGGGGGAAACCGGAGCACCCGGAGGAAACCCACGCCAACACAGGGAGAACATGCAAACTCCACACAGAAACGCCAACTGACCCAGCCGAGCCTCAAACCAGCGACCTTCTTGCTGTGAGGCGAACGTGCTATCCACTGCGCCACAGTGAGGCCCTGCTGCACACATACAAACTGTAAACAAAGCAGCATTTACTTAACATTTTCTTGCTCACCACAGAGGCATTCGCTCATGTAAATATGTCTTGTGATCTGATAATCCGTATTGTTTGCAAATGTTTAAGAAATGTGACAAAATGACGGCTTCTTTCGTGTTTCCTTTTGATTTTCCTTCCGTTTTTGTTCTCTACTATTCATAGCTGACCCCGATGCTGACTGTTGGTTTGGTGTGTTCCGACCTTAAAGCAAATGTGGTTAAGTTTTCATTTGCAGTATTTTATGTGCTCAGTTCATTGATCAATGTTTTATGTGATCAAAAGCTTAAATTTAATCAGTTCTTATAAAGTTACCATATTTCCTCAGAATACATGGATTCAATTTCTTGATTTAAACAGACTTATGTTAAGGCTAGGACACACAATTCCATGGTCGGCCATTGGGCAGTGTTGGGCCATCGGTGAGCGTTTGTTTGACTAGTTTGTTTGGTGTGTTCAACAAGCCACTTTTTGTCTGGCTCACATCAGAGGCAGTTTGCCCGATTCAGCTTGTAAAATTGATGTTGGTGAAACAAAGCACTCTCATTGGTTTTTCAGCTACAAATCGAATCACTAGAACAAAAACTAAAGAGACCAACCTAAGCAAACGACATAAATCAAGAGAGAACACAAAGAAGCTGGCTTATATGGATTATCAGTTCACCAGACATATTTTCATGACAACGATGTACTACAACGATGTACTTTAAGTAAATGCTGCTTTGTTTACGGTTTGTATGTGTGCAGCACTAATTGCAATTTTCCTTTGTGGAATGACAATATAGATCTGGAAATATGGATCCTCTCATGCAGGCGCAGAACATACGTTCTCATTTCAGTCAACTGTCACTCATTTGGTGTGTTCAAGCTTTTTGATCAGGACCAACATGAGGCAACAACTAAGTCGGTTTTTGTTGCCATTAGTTCTTTGACGTCGACTTGGTGTTTTCAGGGCTTTACTCTTCCTTCAGCAGCATGCTTCATGAACAATCCTTAATTTTCCCTGGAATCTTTTTAATCAGTCAATCCAGATCAGGAATCTGGTCAGAATCATTAGTTTGTGAATCAGACTTTTAACTCACTGTGGTCACTGCAGTTAAAATGGTTACTTACTAAGCATCATGAAAATGTTAGGTACATTTTTAGCATTTTCAACTAATAATGGAAAAATCGTTTAAAATTGTGTTAATTTACAATATGACATTGTTTTGGCAGCCTAAAGAAGTAAAATTTTAAAAACTACTTCCAATGAACAAGTTTTTGGAAAAAATACATTTAATTCTACTGTTTTGAACATGTTAAGTTGTGAAAATTATGTCTTGCACATACAGTATGTATTTCTTGTTCATATAAGCAAGTACTTAACCAAAACAGTGGTGGACTATATTAGCGCACATATGCAGGTGCGTGCGTAGTGTTTCTTTACAAAGTGACATCATCAACTACTGGGATGGCATGCAGAATATTGGATTTTTAGACATCTCCATTGGTTGTTGGGATTGTTTATTGTCTGTACACAAAATCTTAATATTATGTTTTAGAACACCGTTGTTGTGTAAATGTACCCAACATATAGCAATGAATCATATGAGCATCTTCATTCCCTATTCATTGTAGTTGCATGGAAACAAGCAACCAACACATACATCTTCATACAATATGTATGTCAGTAAATGATGAATTTTTACAGCAGAATTTCCATTTTTGCATGAACTATCCCTATAATCTTTTTTTCTGCTCACCCCTCACCGTCCAAATACAACAACCTAGACAAAGCATATTTAATGTCCCTCTCTGAACGTTTTTCAGCTCTCGCACATTTAGCAGCTTCTCCCGAAAAGTGGGAGATGAGGCACCTGTCTATGACCACACTGCTGAGTGCTCTGTTTTTGTCCACAGGCGAAAGAAATAAGAAACTCTTTGAACTTGTGAGTTTGTGACATCCGACCCCTGGAGCTCTTGAGGTTGATGCCTTGTTAATGCCGTGTTTGAGTTCATTACAAGGCCACAGCTTTGGCCTGCTACCCCAGGCCCCAGACAGGTCAGGGAACATTCACCAGACATTCCTGGCCAGCTTGTGCTCCTTCTGAGAACGGCTTGGAGATACTCTGAGGTATGTTTTAAAACGGAGATTTTCAATTTACATGCCCTGATATAACTCAAGCCAAATCAAAGGATGAGGTGGTGTGAAGTGGTTAGAAAACAAATCATTTGATATAAACATAAAAATGTAAAATAAAAAAAATCCAAGTAATGTGAACAAAAATTAGCCAAATATTTAGTTTGTTCGAAGTTCATTTTGGGAGTTCAAAACCACCTACTAATGTGATCCAACATACTTCAAGGTAATATAACAAAACAGTTTATCGAAATGAACCAACATGTGTTAAGCTAACTTCAGGCCAGACAAAAATCAGGCCAGACAAAAGTAGACCAAAATAAAATTTGTTAGTACAGGTTCCCAAAATGAACTGAAATATGTCAGTTTAAATTGAAGGACTTAGGCCAGAATTTGTGTTTATAGTTCTAAAATTGCTTGTTAAAGTTTATTTTGGGAGTTCAAAACTAGCCCTCTAATGTGAAACAATATACTTCAAGATAATGTAGAAAAAAAGAAATGGTGTGAACAAGAACTGTGCAAACTAAAGTAAGCCAAAACTAAGTTTGTTTGGGGTTCATTTTGGGAGTATGAAACAGCTTACCAAAGTGAACCAATGTATTCTAAGCTAATTCTGAAGATTTGTGAAAAAATTCAGGCCAAATTAAATAAGACCAAAGTAAAGTTTGTTTGAACCGGGTTCCCAAAAGGAAACTAAAATGCTTCAGTTATAATTTAAGGATGAAGGCCAGAAATCATGTTTTAGTTCTAAAACTGCTTGTTGAAGATAAATTTAGGAGTTCAAAACCGTCTACTGTGAACCAATAAATTTAAGGTAATATAGAAGAATGAAATTATGTAAAAAATCAACCGTGCAAACAAATTTAGGTTGTCAAAACAGCTTACCAAAGTGAACCAACACACTTTCAGCTAATTTTAAAGAACAGACTCTTATGCAGAAATTCAGGCCAAACTAAATTAGACCAAATTAAAGTTTGTTAGAAACAGGTTTCCAGAACAAACCAAAATAATTCAGTTGACATTGAAGGATGAAGGCCAGAATTTGTGTTCATAATTCTTAACAAAGTGAATGTTATCTTTAACATACTAACATAAAGTATGTATTTTAACATACTTTACTGAAAGAAACTGAATGTTGTGCGGAAAATCAGGCCACACAAAATTAGACTAAAATGAAGTTTGTTCGAAGCTGTTTTTGAAAGTTTGAAACAGGCTCAAAATACTTCAGTTAAAATAGACGGATGAAGGCCAGAAATTGTGTTCATACAGTAGTTCTAAAGCTGCTTGCTAAAGACAAATTACTGAAAACATTTCGACAACACTGGGACCACTACCAACAACAGAAAATAACTTCGCCATGATTATACCAAAGCTTTTAGGCTGTTCGTTCAAATATAAAGCTTTATCAAGCACTTTCCCTGCCTTACATGTGATGCTGTAATGATCGCTTCTATTATGCATTTATACTTGTGTGAAAAGCATGAGCTCTATTACTACTAGGACTTTTTAACAAGTGATTAAAACCACGGCTTACTCAAATCCCAGATATTGCTCAAGAACGACAGCCCACTTAAAGATCTCTACTTTGTTAGCTATGAATCTATGCCCTTCACTCAACTCACACTTGACATTTTGAGACAGGATGTAGAAGATTTTTTGAAGAAAAAAAAAATTTGCACACCTTTTTGTGTTAAATGTATGGAAAGCATGTGTGCCTTAGGCTGCGTGACCAAAGTAAGAGAGACAGAGAGCAGAAGGATTAGAGAGAGAATCACCTTGTCATAATCAATTGCCCTGAACTGCATGATGGAACATTTGTGTAATTTAATGAACGCCTCTAATTTAAACGTCAGAAACATTGATTAATTTACAATTTCCCACAGCGGGAATTTCAGAGTCTCATGGAACCTTTACAGTATTTATGGAAAGTATAACTTGAATTTTCAGAATCATATTTGGAATTTTATCAAGCATTCCAAGTGGTATCCATTACATTTTAATTATATGCTGCTTTAATTTTGGTCAGTTGCCTTATTATGACTTGAGCTCATTTTCCACTAACTTTAAAAAAGGCTTAAAAAAGAAAAAGAGGGTTGTTAGCCCGAGGATGGGGCTTTTCCTCAGTCATTCTGTCAGAACAGGAACACAAGCTCTCTCTCGCCACTCATTTGACTGGCATTTCAACTGCTCAGGGCTCATCAGATAAAAAAAAAAAAAAGGCAGAATCCTTGAAAAATGTTCAAACCCATTTTCTATATTTGTTCCCGATGACTCCCCATACGCCCTTGCTAGTGAGGTTACACTAGAACACTCATATAATAATTTTACTTTTTTTCTTTTTTGCTTATTACAATTTTCATTAGTAGAAGTTGCAAGTATGTGAAAGTCATTCCAGAAAAAAAAGAAACTAAGATATCTACCTGTAGCAGCTTCCAGACAGCAGTCAAAATAGTGACATTTACAGATTTACAGTTTAGATTCTCTTCAGCGAATATTGTTCTTGCTACCTGCTTAGATGTGTTTCCTTCAATGCTATTAAAGCTTGTTAGGCCTGTCATTTTGTCCCGCTTGTCATGGCAAATTCTTTCATGTATAATTGAATATGATGTTATATTAATAATATTTGTGATGCTCTAAATGTTGTGTAACATTGCTGATATTTAATGGTTTTTCAATGTTGTTCAAGTATTCATTCAGAGGCGCCAGTCATTGCTGTTTTGTTTTTTCTTTTGTTGTCTATAAGTGCTTCAGTTTTTTGTTTAAAGCTTTGTCTAAAATTGCTGACGTTTCATCGATGGGCATGTTTTTCAAGCATTGTCTAAGATGTTTAATTATGGTTTTGTGTTGGTGTTTGCTGCTTCTGTTTTATTTGTATGAGATCTCAGCTTTAACCGAACACAGAAGAAAATAGTTTGTTCCTAATATTTGCATTCTGTTTCGGAGAGGCCAGTTATTGTTGTGTTGATTTTGTTGTTATTTTTTAATTTTTTTGTGCTTTTACTAAAATTTTGTAGTGCCTGGTAGTGCAAGAAAGGCCATTTAATGTGTTTAAATGTTTTGTTTTGTTTTGTTTTGTTTTGTTTTGTTTTGTTTTGTTTTGTTTTGTTTTGTTTTGTTTTGTTTTGTTTTGTTTTGTCTTGTTTTGTTTTGTTTACAGATTGCCCTTACAACCTGACTGGGTTCACTAAGCTACTTAAGTTGTCATGAGAAATCAGATCTTATGGGGTTTGAGAAGATCAAATGTTTGGGCGGTCTAATACATTTACTAATTCTAATGAGAAATGTGGAAATGGGACATTACAAGTGCCAGACAGTTTTCCTGTCCACAAGGAATACGAAACAGCTGCACATCTTGATACAATCAAAGCCAATCAGAAGAATTTTCAAATCTTATTTAAATCTAAGACTAGACCAATGAGATCTTATAGGGGATGGAACTTCATAGTACAAATGCTTCTGGTTAGAAAGCTACTGGTTTCGTTTTAGTATTAAGTAGATTTATTAGTTTATTACAAAAAAAAATTAGGATTGGGTTATTGTTTGTAATTTACACTCCGCTGCCAAAGTGCAGTTTTATGAGGTAGGATTTGGGATTTGTTTTCATTAATGCATTTGTTTAAAAAAACACACAAAAAATTCCCCTAAAATTAATTTTAAACTACTGTTATACAATATAGTAGCTGTTTTTTACATTTCTATACTTGACCACTGTTGCTCTCTTCACAGCGTACCATAACAACACAAGGTTTGTCAACACTGAACACAACAAACCGACCGTTTAATTTGTGTCAGTATATCGAAAATAGATCAGTTTATAGTCAGAAATTTGTCACTTGCGTTGTTGACTGACTAGCTGATGTAGACACAGTGTAACTGGTCCAAACTAATTATTGACTGTTGTTTTTTTTAAAAGGGTCATGTTTTGTGTTCTTCGTTGACATTTTTTGTGCAGTTCTTTAAGTGGTGTAATTAGCTGTGCTGCTAACCTCAGTCCTGTGTTGTGCTGTGGTCCACAAACCTCTGTGACGTATAACTTTGGGGTCTGTCTCTGAGAGCTGCTTTCTGTCACTGTTCAGCTAGTGGAGCTGTCAGAGGGCTAGAGCGCGCTAACAACTCGGACTTCACCACTACTCTCTACGTAAGCAAGCTGACACATTTGATTAAACTTGTGATGTATTACACAACTCCCTAAAGCCTCTCTAAATGAACTGACATAGACGTAGATGTTTGGTTTTCAGCAGAGCCAAGATGTTTTTTCCAATTCCATTCAGAAGCCTGACCGAACATTAACTAAATGTCTGAACGTGGTATAGCTGCAGACTGGGCAGATTAATGCTTTTTTATTAATATTACAAAATGTTCACAGTATTGTCTACTAAAACTAACTTTTATGAGAGAATTATAGTCCTATTTAGTAAACTTTTCTCTCAGATGTATTCAGTGAATCTGTTGATCCAGTTGAAGTCCACAATGACTTCAGAAATACTCATTTCTTTTCCGTTAAAGAAGACAAAGCCATTTGGATCTAAATGAGTGTGAGTAAATGATGACACGTTTCTCTTTTGGAAAAACAGTTTTTTTAAAGGAACTCTCCACAGTTTTTACAAACAGTTGAGTTTTGCCATTTTTTTTATCCATTCAGCCGATCTCTGGGTCTGGTGGGAGCATTTTTAGCTTAGCTTAGCATAAATCATTGAATCAGATTAGACCATTAGCATCTTGTTAAAAAAATGTAAAATAGTTTAGATAATTACCTATTTAAAGCTGGACTTTTCTGTAGTTACATCATAAGATCGACGGAAAATAAAAATTTGTTAATCACGGAATATAATTAAGGAACTTACTGCTGTAGCAGGTGCAATGATATAGGAAATATTTTTAGGCGCTGCAGCCCGAGTACTGCAGCAAAGTTCCTTGATTACACCAGAATGAGAGTATAGTTCCTAGCCACACAGTAAAAAAAATGCTGGCTTCCCCAAAATTTATTTGTGTTGAGACAACATGTTAACTTATTAGTTTGTACACATTTAAGTGGATTGAACATAAAACAATTAAGATGCCCCCCCGCCCCCCAAAAAAACCCTCAAGAATTATGTTGTTTCAGCTCATTTTAAATAAGTAGTTTGAACATGCAGCAAATGTCATTTCTTCATATTCAATGTCACTGAGTTCATATCTGCCTAGATAGTTGCAAGTTTTCATTTTACGTTGATCTTAGTATATGATGTAACTACAGAAGAGTCAAGCTCTAAATAGGAAAATAAATAACTTTTTTGTTTTACATTTTTCGAGCGAGATGCTAATGGTCTAATGCAATTCAATGATTTATGCTAAGCTAAACATCTTAAAGTTCTCCTGCCAGACCCGGATCATCAGCTGAATGGATTCAAAAATGGTAAAACTCAGCTGTTTAACTCTCGGGGAGTTGTAAAATGAACCTATTTTAAAGTGGTGTTCCTTTAAAGAAACTTCTAGTCAATTAGTTTTTTCTCACAAAAAAGCCATTTTTATCTGTCTCGACTATTGTCACTAATAAAAGTGTGTGTGTGTGCGTGTGTGTGTGCATGCGTGCGTGAGCGTGTGCATGTGTGTGCGTGTGTGTGACAGGATGACTTCAGAGATAACCTCAGGTGGTCTGGACGATCCACAGGTGTAGTCTGTACCATTCATCTTCGGACCCTGAATGAGGGTAACTGTGTTCCTCTTCTTAATCCAGTTTGGTTAATAAGGCACCTTTGTGCATTTGTGTCAGTCAGAGAAAGCATTTGCTGGCAGACTTGACCTACCTATGTGTTCTAACAAGTAAATTGCAAGTTGCCGAAACTACAACTTGCAAAATCTCAAGAAATCAAAAGTTAACTGCTTAAAGGGTTGTTGTCATTTATTCACTCTCATGTCTTTCCAAACCTTTAGGACTTCCTTTCATCTTTGGATCACAAATTAAGATAATTTTAAGCAAACCTGAGAGATTTCTGTTCTTCAGTTGACATTTTATAAGAGAGAGATCTAAAAATAAACCCATGTGAAATGGTTCAGTCTTCTTAATAGGCATAATCACTTTATGAACAGAATGAACAGGTAAGATGTGGGGTGCTATTCACCCAAAAAATTATCGGAGCAATAATGTTAATTGTTTTGTATCATAATTAACACATGGGCTCAGTGGAAATATGGCAAAAACATACGTCCAACAGCAGTTTCTATGTTAACTTAGGGCTGTGGGGTAGTATGATGCCAACAACATTTGTTCCTTTTCACACTAATGATATTTAAAGGGACATATTATTGTGCAGTTCTTTGCATGACACCAAATATATACTACAATACAATTAAATGGGGTCTATGATTAGTAATTGAACACGTTCACCTCACATATCTATCTCTAGAATGGACACATTTTCTAGCGTGGTCAGTTTGCTTGGTAGTTTACTTTGTACAGTGTTGTACTTATGATCCAGAGTGCTCAGTTTTGAATTCTACAAAAGAGTTCAAAGTAATGTAAAATCAAGGTAAAACTATGGTGTCGCTGTGCACTTTTCTCTTTGCTTTGGAAACACTATTGGATGGATTTAGGGAAGGGTTTAGGTCAGTGGTTTGCTTGGTGATTGTGTAGAGTATATCTGAAGCATACATCAAGACGTACCCTAAGTAATGTGTTTCATATTTGCAAAAATGTAGACAGCACCCTCTAGTGGATTTGTTTTCTAAAATGTGCAACGAAACATAACCGGAGCAACATATTTTACATTTCACAAAAATCTAGGCTAAGGCACATATTTCCCATGAGCCTGGGCTGCATGTATTGTAGTAAAGGTGACCGTAGTTCATAGTCCATACGTTTCACTATGTTAAATAAACTGCTCTTGTGAGAAATTGGCTTATCGTTTTATGAATCAACAGCTTACTGAATAGTATTCAAAATAGTTGCCCTCAATGGCTAATTTACAATATTTGGTTTTAATAGAAAATGCTTTGATGACAGATCACACAGTTTTGTGACAGACAATTGAACAGCATTTCACATTCATTTATGTGGTCTACACAAACAGTAAATAGTCAGGTTTCCATCTCCCTTTATTTGCATTAAAGGTGCTATATAAATGTTAAAATACCATAATACGTTTGCAGATATTTAAGAAACATGCTAAGTGAACATATTTGTTCACTGAAAAACAATGCTAAAGTCAGTTATTCTCTTTCGAAATTGTACGTTTCGTGTCGAAATGTCTGTCTTTGTTTTGGTTTCTATAAGGTTTAAAAGTACATACTGAGTGACAGATATTTGTGACAGAAATCTCTCAAATTTCCTTAAAAATATCTTGATTTGTGTTCCTATGATGAATGCAAGCCTTCTATATTTAAAGTGACATGAGGATAAAAAGATGATGACAGGATTTTTGGGGTGAACTATTCATTTTTAATATACAGGTATGTGGAACAGAATTTTGAACAATGAGATTTCACATGGACTACAAATAAATTAATAGTTAATTATAATAAAACGTTTTAAAAGGATCCTATTATGGCCTTTTCACAAGATGTAATATTCATTTCAGGTGTTCAGATTCATTTCACTTCAGAATCTTAATGAAAGTGTAAAAAGCATGGTAAAGCCTTGTTAGTTTAAACTCCTGATATACTTTTCTGAGTGCTCAAAAAACCTGCTGTCTGAAAGCACACGTTATGTGAGGATTAAACCAAAGTTCTCTTTAGTGTAATTTTGCACATAAACTGTCAAATGCACATAAGGTTGTATAAAAAAATGCACAAAGTCGACATACAAATCTGGAATAGCAAATTTATAGACATAGCTTCTAATATATGGGTATTATACAAAACTAACTGAGAGGATTATTACCATTATAGCATTGTATGTTCTAAAGACCCTTTTTAGGTGTACCCCCTTTTTGTGCAGACTTGCAAAAAATTATTTTGGCCTCCCTTAATAGTTTAATCTACTGTTAAACTAACAAAATGAATTAAAAAGATTATGATTATAACGTCTTCTCAAATAAAATGAAAATATCTAAGAAAAGAATGTTGAATAGAATAAAACTTTAAACCAAGTTTTGTTTTTTTGCAAGTCTGCACGTTTCTCCCATCAAAAATGTACGTCACTCAATAATTCTTCAGAAATGATTCATCTAGTAATGAAACATAAAGTCTTTATGAGTGAGTTATTGAATCATTACTTGAAAATGAGATTACATTTTTTTTTCTTCCAGTTGTGAACTACTACTACTACTACTACTAATAATAATAATGTGACTATGTATATTTGGTATATTATTATTTAGATATTTTTATTATTATTATTATTATTATTATTATTATTATTATTATATACTGTACATTTAAAATATTAGATAAAAATATATACATATGTTATACCATTAAAAATATATATTGCAGCTGATAAAGCAAACCTCTAAAGACTAAGCTCCCCTAAAGATAAAATCGTAGAACTGCCCCTGCTTTATAAGCTAATTGTTTACACACTGTGGACACATCAGTGTTTAACACCATGTGTTATGCAAGTGAAGTTTTGCAATGGGTTCCCTTAAAATAATATGGCTTTTATCAACATTTTTCTGTTTTTTGTTTTGTACCATTTCTAAATCATATCAATGTTTTTCTAAAAGGTCATTGCAGTATGTTAACAAATACAAAAAATAGCTATTTTATTCTTTCTACTTCAAAATTTAACCTTTGATTAAATGTTTTGCTTGTAATTACTAATGCCATTTACTTCGATTTCTGAGTGCAAATAGTTTCAGAATAAATCCTGCACCATTCTCCCTTAAGAGATTGCTCTGCCTCAGTACTATTGATATCAGATTGGCTTCTAATGCTGAACCAATACATCTGAAAAGTAATACCGGTAAGACGGGCTATCTGTTTCACCCTCCTTTTCCTAAGTGGCCCCCATTATCCACGAAACATCCTTGATCTTTTTCCCAGTGAATTGCAGCTGGTGGATTTTGCTGTGCTGTGTTTCAGGGGGGGTTTTGCTATGAAGGGTGTATAATGACATTCCTCTGTCGCAGAGATGAGTCAAGTCCCATTGAAGCCAGCAGGAGCCCAGAGCAGGTCAGAATGCTTACTGGCCTCCTGATGCTGCCCTCCTTCACGCCTATTCTCTCCAAAAAAGAGTTTTCACAATTTTAATTAATTCAGAATTAGTGTTTTATGTTAAGTGTTTGTGTATGTTTCCGTCTCAAAGGGGCTTTTTGCTTTTGAGAACGGAGAGTGAAAGCCTATGTGTGCTTAAATGAGAGCCACATAAGGCTTTGTTGCGGTTACAAAAAGAGCAACTTGAATCCAAGTTATATGTGATAAAAGTGAAAAGTTCATTTAAACATAAATTTGGCTTTATTGGAATACCCATATGTAAACACACACAATCAATCAAATGTGTGTGTCTATATATGTATATATTTGAGAATTTTCTTTAATACAATATTTTATCAAAACAATTAGAAACATATTAACCAAACTGATTCTTTACATTAAAAAAATATTGTAAAAAAAGCTAACTATATTGATTATATTGTAAATACTGTATATTAAATAGTTATTCATGAATAATATTATAATTCTGTTATTGACACTTTATTTTAAGTCACAATTTACGGTTTTAGCAAACCATTAACTAACGCTACTAGCTTAAAAACTACTAATTAGCTGTTTATTAATAATTAGTAAGGTAATAGTTGGGTTTAATAGTTGGGTAGAATTAGGAATGCAGAATAAGATCATACTTTATAACTACTAATGAACAGTTCATATTTTAATAATAGGAAGGTAATATGCCAGAAGTCAATAGCATGAATTGTGACCTAAACCAAAGTTTTACAGATAATCTTAGATAATGTAATGTACCATAGAGTGTGACCAAAAAATTGTATCAGTTAAAAAAAAAAGAATATTAAGTAAAGATCATCTTCCCTTATGATATTTTATACATTTTCTACTATAAATATATAAAAACTTACATTTTTGATTAGTTATATGCATTGCTAAGAACTTTATTTGGACAAATTTAATGGCGATTTTATTTTATTTATTTATTTTTTTCTCAATATTTACATTTTGTTGCATCCTCAGGTTGCAGGTTTTCAAATAGTTCAATTTAGGCCAAATATTGTCCAATCCTAACTCATTTAAAAGCTTGCAGTATTTATTCAGCGGTGTTATATGTTGTAAACTTTGAAATTGTTTTACCCTTATGACTGGTTTTGTGATCCACAACCACGCACACTACGACTCTCCATAGACATAATGTATTTTATATTGTAAAAAACACTTATTATATGGCCTTACCCTACCCCTATCCCTAAACTTAACCCTCACTTGAATCCTGTGGCTTAATTCGAAAGACTTAATTCTTGTCAAGGATTGCATTGAGCAAATTCTTATTTACATCATTTTTAAATCTAACTGATTGAATTAAAGCTTTCATTCAGCATCTCTATAATGTATTAGTGCCTATACAGTTTTACCCATTTGACTGTTTTGACGGGTACTTCAGATAATAAGAGCTACTGAGAAGTGTTTCCAGGTCAAGCCGGGACTTGATCATGCGAGGTCAGACCTCTTCGGAGCTGTTGTGTTGTGAAAGTTTTGATAGATAACAGATGAACAGCGAAGAAACCAGCCAGCTGGATTCGAACGCATGGTGGCTTTGTGGTGCTGTTGTGGGTCGGAGCCACAAATGTGGTGTTTCTTGCTGTCTGGTATTGGGAGTGACTGCTGATTGAGTCTCGGATCTGTACACGCATGTGAGATTGAACAAAGCGAGACAGGCTGATGGCTTTCAGTAGCTCCCCCTGCTTAAGACCGAGCTTAATTAGTTCATCTTGAGAGGATAAAGTCAGATATTAGCGGCCTGGTAAGCTGTTGAAACAGATTAGGGAATGAAATTGGCCTGATTATTGCAACACTGTTCCTCATAGATTTAAAGTCCATTCAGTTGGGAAGGGATTAAAGGGAGACGATCTGCCAGGATGGATTAAATGCACACTATAAGAAACAAATCTGTATAATTGACTACTGAAGGCAGAAAACACACTATAAAAAGTTACTTTTTTTGTTTCTGTATAGCTTAATAGTAAACATTTTTGAATTATTAGATCACAATATTCTGATAATTATATTGTTGCATAATTTTGACAACGTTGTTTCAATGTGTGCTAATTGATAAATGCAATTTTTTGAAAGCACATTTTATTTCAATCACAATTGTGAAGTCAAATATATAAGGTAACATTTTATTTTAAGTACCAATTCTCACTATTAACTAGTGGCTCATTACATGCCTATTATTAAGATATTGACTGTTTATTTGTACTTATAAAGCACATCTTATTCTACATTCCTAATCCTAGCCAATACCTAACCCTAATTACAACATCAATAATTATTAATGAGCAGCAAATTAGGCATTTATAGAGCTGAATTGTGAATTGTCATACTGAATTGTGCATTTATAGAGAGAACTGTACCTTAAAATAAAATGTGACCAAAAATATTTACTAGCATACGTTTTAACATGACTTACAATAGATAACAATAGATTATATAGGCTACCAAAAACATTTGTCACGCTTATTTAGAGAACAATAATAATTTGATGACATTTTAAAAGATTCATTTAGAGATCACAGTGAAATAACCAAATACTACTTAATTGTCATTTCAAATATTTTTACTTTGCCACCAGGCTACATTTGATCTATTTGTCAACAAGATTCTTTTGGTAATACTTTAAAATAATGGTCCATCAGATAATGCATTTACTAACATGAACAAACAATGAACAATAAACAATATATTGTTTATTCTCCTTTTTCAAATGTTAGTTAATGAAAATAAAGTTGTTGATTGTTAGTTCATGTTAACTCAGTGCATTCATTCAAGCACAACTTTGGATTTTAACAATGATATAGTAAATGTTGAACTATGATTAATAAATGCTGTGCAAGATTGTTCGCTATTAGTACATGTTAGCAAAAACAATATTTAACATTAACTAATGGAGCATTTTTTTAAGTGTTACAAATTTTTACTAAAGTATTTAAAATTTAATACAATTCAGTATTCTCACTTACTCTGTTATACATTTATTTAGATTTTTACATCATTTTTTTCATTATGCTGAATGATTATGGAACAAATTTTCACCCATATTTTCACATTTTATTAAAAAGAGTAAATCTCTAGTTAAAGTACCCATTCTCACTATTAATTAGTGGGTTTCCATCTGCCTGTTATTAATATATTGGCTGTTTATTAGTATATAAAGCATTTATTATGAAGCATCAATTATAATCTACAGAAGTACTACCTCAATAACTATTATTAAGCAGCAAATTGGGAGTTAACTGAAGCAAAAGTCATAGTTAATAATTTATTAGTAGCAATAATTCTACCTTAAAATAAAGTGTGACAGAACAATGTATAAAGCAGAATTTTTTCCTTATTCTAAAATCATTTCAATTTGATGCTAACATCAAAATAACCCTTTTCCTCTATGACTTATGCATATTTGAGTTTATTTTATAACTAGAAATATTTCACCTGTTATATCCACCTTAAATAGTCTTTTTCTCCATATCTGTGTTCTTTCAGTGATGTCATTCTGACTCCTTTAGGCAAAAGACGAGAGCTGATGACGCATCTGCTTATCTACCTGCAGCCGTGTAAGCTTTTGTATCACTTTCTTTTGTCACGCTCTCACACTTTAATGTGAGACACCGCAGGCATGAACACTGTTTTGTCCTGCACCTGTCAGTTTTGAGATTTTGAACTCTTTGTAAGAAAATGAAATGTTTTGTTTGTCGCACTTTAGCAGTTTGTGCCTGGCTGTTTTATCAAAATTAGTTTTTTTTCTCCTGCACTGAGCCATAAATCAGCGGCACTTATATACACCAAGCTAACACACAATTCTATCTATATTCTAAAGAGATGAAGTTCATACATAATTTGCCCGGTAACACTTTAGTATAGGGATCAATTCTCAATATTAACTTGTGGAAACCTGCCTTTTATGTATTGGCTGTTTATTAGTACTTAAACTACATATTCTGCATGATCTTACATCTTTATTCCTAGCCAACACCTAAACCCAAAAACTACCTTAATAACTACTAATAAGCAGCAAAATATTGAGTTTATTGAGCTAAAAGTCATAGTTAATGGTTTGTTATTAGCGTGAATTGTATCTTAAAATAAAGTGGGACCATTTGCCCTAATTATATACAAAATAATACAAAATTGTACAAAAAAAATAATGAAAGGTAATACTGTTATGGATGTTCACAGCATTTTCCGAATTATGGAGTGATAAAAAAATGAGATTCTCAAAATGTCCTCAGTAAAAGCCTTTGTCTCTAATATGTAAAAGAAATAAATGATAATAATTAACTAAAGTGTATCCAATGTTTAGATTAAAAAAAATATTCATTGGATTTACTAACTTTTTAAGGTAACTGGTTGCAAATAATTCATATGTGCTGAATTTAAACAAACAAATTAAATGTAGTCATGTTCAACTTAATTTGTTTGTTTAAATAATTTTTTCAGTGTATTTGTGCTAGAAATGTATGCAAATGAACACATAATAAACCAAATAAATGCCTCATTTACAAATTTAAACATTTCAATTTAGAGATCTTGTAATACAAGTTTTTTTAACGTACTTGATTAACTTTAGGAAAGTATGATGATCACTTTTTTTCCTCTCTCTTTTCACCTGCAGTGTCTCAGATTGACCCAAATCAAAGAGACTTTGCATTCTCACACTGTTACTGACCGAGTATCTTTATATGTCGGTTTCTAAGTAAAAGCACGCAAATAATAACTGTGGCCTTTGAATATGTAAGCATATGAGCGCGACTGCATGTTTGGCAGGCCTCGCTCCATAAACGAAACCAGAAGATGCTGGTGGTTTGGAAAGCGAGAGCAGCGGGGACCACATGCTAACTGGGACTACTAAAGCACATTAGTTCTGACAAGTATTGTATCATGAGCCAGGGGGGCTTTTGTCGTTCGCCTACACAAATATTTTCGCAAAAAGACTCACGTTACAAGAGAAGCCTGTGAGGTCAGTGGCATTTTGAGGATGGGGTAATTAGTGGAACTATGACATATCAGCACCATTCAGAGGCAAATGTGATCCTCGTCGAGTGCTGAACGTAAGTGATTTAACAGTACGAGCCTAATGTCAGATCAGAATAGTATGTGAAAAAAACAAATGTTTAGAACTAAGATTTATGTATTTGAATTGCATCAGATATACAGTAGTGTGCATCCTTTTATTGGATTACACTGTTTTAACATAAATCAATAAACTTATCTGTATGTATTTTTGTTAATCATCTTCATACATAAGAAAGATTTCTGCACAGAAAAGTATACATAATGTTTTGTTTTGTATCTCCTTGTTAATTTTCAGGTGCGACTGACAAATATGCATTACCTTAAGATTTTTATAATATAATATAATATAATATAATATAACATAACATAATATAATATAACATAACATAATATAATATAATATAATATAATATAATATAATATAATATGGCCTCACAGTGGCGCAGTGGGTAGCACGTTCGCCTCACAGCAAGAAGGTCGCTGATCGCTGGTTTGAGCCTCGGCTGGGTCAGTTGGCCTTTCTGTGTGGAGTTTGCATGTTCTCCCTGTGTTGGTGTGGGTTTCCTCCGGGTGCTCCGGTTTCCCCCACAAGTCCAAAGACATGCGGTATAGGTGAATTGGGTAAGCTAAATTGTCCGTAGTGCATGAGTGTGAATGGGTGTGTATGGATGTTTCCCAGAGATGGGTTGCA
>CAIGQW010005060.1:0-13079 GCA_903798125.1 Danio choprae | reverse complement strand
TTTGCTGCAGACAGAGACTCCATTTTCACAAGCTGAACAAGAAATAGGAGTAGTTCATATAATACAGTATACACATATATATAAAATATAATAAATTAAATTGATATGTAGGACAAAACGTAGAGGAAAAGTCCCTGTAACAGCATTACCTGGAATATTCAGCAGTTATGAAGCTTCCCAGCATGTCTGAGATGAATGAATCAACAGTCATGGGCGTTTTTCTAATACACAAAACCTCACCCTAAATCTTTAATCCAGGTCCAGCCTTCCTGTAAAATATCAATTTCTCTTATTTACTGATATGTTAATCCAATTGCAACAGCATCATGATGCATTTTTCATTTCACTCCTTGTGTTTATCTTATAAAAGGTGTGTGTACAGGTTTATGGGGTTTACAAGGACATCAAATTTGTATAATGACATGGGTATGACTTAGTTGTATTCTATTAAGGTGGTTTACAGGGACCCTGTAATTCACAATGGGTTTACTGTGAGGGTTTTGTGGGCCTCACGGTGGCGCAGTGGATAGCACGTTCGCCTCACAGCAAGAAGGTCGCTGGTTCGCTGGTTTTCAGCTTGTTCCTTTATTAATCTGGGGTCGCCACAGCGGAATGAACCGCCAACTTATCCAGCATATGTTTTACGCAGCGGATGCCCTTCCAGCTGCAACCCATTGCTGGGAAACATCCACACACACTCATTCACACACATACACTACGGACAATTTAGCTTACCCACGTCACTTATACTGCATGTCTTTGGACTTGTGTGGGAAACAGGAGCACCCGGAGGAAACCCACGCCAGCACGGGGAGAACATGCAAACTCCACACAGAAACGCCAACTGATCCAGCCGAGGCTCGAACCAGCGACCTTCTTGCTGTGAGGTGATTGTGCTACCCACTGCGCCACCGTGAGGCCCTAAACCATGTATATAATATTCAATTCAATTCAAGTTTATTTATATAGTGCTTTTTACTATGTAGATTGTGTCAAAGCAGCTTAACATGTTCTAGTAAAGTCCAGATTTCAGTGTTAAATAATATTTGTATGTGTGTGCAATTGAAGTACCAATAAACATAATTTATAATTGGTCATAATGTTATGTACACCCAAAAAATGGGTTATATTATCAAGGTTGGAGAAAATAGCACTGTATTCACCTTGGTGAAAATGCACAGTACAAACACATTCTTACTTAATGTAATAATTGTGATCTGTGTAGTTTTCACTAAGGTGTAGGGTGACCAGGTATCACAATTGACCTGTTTTCTGGTGTGCAATCCCCATAATATCCCTGTTCTAATCTCTCAGAAAGTACAGTAAAGCCCAAACAATACATCATTATCACTGTGCTATAGTTGCCAGAAAAACGGTGTAGTGATTATTTCCACCAACAGAGGGCGCAGCTACTCTGATTACTTGGTCACCTGGTGCCACACTTGAATCAGCAAGTTAACTCAAAGCACCTGCAAAGGCCCTTAAATGGTCTCTCAGTCTAGTTCTGAGCTACACAATCATGGGGAAGATGGCTGGTTTGACAGTTGTCCAAAAGACGACCATTTACACCTTGCACAAGGAGCGCAAGACATAAAAGGTCATTGCAAAAGAGGCTGGCTGTTCACAGAGCTCTGTGTCCAAGCACATTATTAGAGAGGCGAAGGGAAGGAAAAGATGTGGTAGAAAAAAAGTGTACAAGCAGTAGACATAACCGCACCCTGGAGAGAATTGTGAAACAAAACCTATTCAAAAATGTGGGGGAGATTCACAAAGAGTGGACTGCAGCTGGAGTCAGTGCTTCAAGAACCACTGCACACAGACTTATGCAAGACATGGCTTTCAGCTATTCCTTGTGTCAAGCCACTCTTAAACAACAGACAGCGTCAAAAGATGCAAAATGCAGAAAAGCCCAAACGATACATCATTATCACTGTGCTATAGTTGCCAGAAAATATTGGTGTAGTGATTATTTTCACCAACAGAGGGCGCAGCTACTCTGATTACTTGGTCACACAAAATGGCCAGGCAGAACTGAACATTCATGAGACTAAAGCTCTTATTATTTATTTTCATCGGTCAAGAGAAGCACCTTTATTGCGTTGAAGCTAATCACACTTTAACTCTTCATCTTAAATTAATGTAATACTGTTTGGAGTGAGAGTCCTACACAATAAGGAAGAAGAAACTAAGAAAACTAAATTAAAAAAGCCCCTGCCATTCCTCCCCCCCACCCCCTGACCTCCCCCCTGGAACTATTACACTGTCAACAAGCAACAATTAGATAAAATACTTAGTAATACAATAGAGAAATATATATGAAAAAAAAGAAATGATAGTATTATAATGTCTCCAGAACATTCCTGAATGATGCACATCTCAGGGCATTTAGATGTTGGGTATATGAAATGCTGACTGATAAAGAAATGGGTATACAACCTTTACAGTACCTTTGTATGCCCTCCAATACCACTCAATTGGTTTTGTACAGAACACAAGACTCAAATATGGTAAAGCAACTGCATACAGACAATTCACTCAGTTATTTGCTAGATCCTTTATTTATTACAGAAACTCAGTCACCTACTATTACTAATCCATCAATACATGGTCTCCATTAAGGAGAACTGAAGCGTCCATAAAACAGTATGGCATTTGAGGGATTGTGTCGGATGAAGAAAATGAAAGGATGATCTGCAATGAAGGTTTTTGGGGGTGATAAGGGCATGGATGTTAATGTGGCAATGGCGCCGGTGGCTGCAGCCGCTTCGGTTCCTTCTTCATTGACTTCAACAAAGGCTTTATGAATGACCTTGGACAGCACCAGGTCATTGCTGGAGGACATGCCTGTTAGATTAACCTTCTGTGGGTCAAACACATCCTCCATCCCCATGCTGACCAGAAGACTCTTCATGTCGTAGGTTTGCTCAGTCTTGAATCTGGGCAGAGAGACTTGAACCTCCTGTTGACACATCATGCTAGGTTTGGTCCACTGCATGAGCTTCTCGTAGGTCAGTGCTTTTTCAAGCTGGAATAAGAGTCATGTTAATGTTTGTTATTTTGGTGATTCTACAGTACGTGTACAGCATCACTGGTGTGATATTTTGCATTGGTATAGTGAGATTATTGAGCACATTTGTATTCAGTGCAAAGCATGCAGCAGCTGATATTTATAGTTCGTACATCATGATTTTGTCAAGTACGATGCGATCCTGGATTAACATCTATGTTGATCCTGGAACATCATTTTATACCTATTCATAATCTATACCTATTCCCTACCCCTAAACCCAACCATAACTGTAAATTATTCCCGAAATCAGAGGGGAACAATAGTTGGATAACACTCATAAATATAACCGTAAGCCTAAACTTAACATAAATGGTAAACGTATCTCTTAATTCTGATTGGCTGATTGGAATGTTGTTCCAGGATCAACATAGATGTAAATGCAGGAACATGTCCTACTTGGTGAAATCATGTTGGTTATTATAGTTCATTTCAATTCAAGTTTATTTGTATGGCACTTTTACAATAAGACATTATTGCATTACAATCAAATTCAGAAAGGTTATGATTATTAGTTACCATAACTTTATGAGTTACTAATAAGTTTAATTAACAAGTAGGGGCGCCATGATGGCTCAGTGGTTAGCACTGTTGCCTCACAGCAAGAAGGTCGCTGGTTTGAGTCCCGGCTGGGCCAGTTGGCATTTCTGTGTGGAGTTTGCATGTTCTACCTGTGTTGGCGTGGGTTTCCTCCCAGTGCTCCAGATTTTCCTTACAGTCCAAACACATGAGCTATAGGTGAATTGAATTAACTTAATTAGCCGTAGTGTATGTGTGTATGTGTGAATGCGAGAGTGTATGGGTGTTTCCCAGTACTGGGTTGCTGCTGGAAGGGTGCTGCTGTGTAAAACATATGGGGGAATAGTTGGCGGTTCTTTCCACTGTGGCAACCCCTTATAAATAATGGACTAAGCCAAAGGAAAACGAATAAATAATTAACAAGTAACTAATAGCTTTTATCAGTTAAAGTGAGAAAAAAAACCTAGAGATTTGTTTAACACAGTAAAGCACAGTTAAACAGCTCTCCATATAATCTCTGCAGTCTCACCTTCTGAAGGCCAGTGGTTGCGTCTTCAATCTGATCAGGAAGGATGATCAACATACTGAGATTCTTCCCCGCATACGGCAGCTCCAGAACCTGACTCTTCATCTCTGGGATCGAAGCCAGTGAAAAATGAGCTTTCTGGTGCATCATCTTCACTGGTTTAGTTTGATTCTGCAAAGCATCAATAGACACCCCAGTTATAACAATTATAACCCCTTCTATAATTTTTTTAAAGAGCCTGAAATCTCACCTTGTTCAGCTTAAACTGTCCATCTCTGGTGGCTTCCTTTGTGAATTTCTTCTCCCAGTTCCCCTTGAAGTAGATGGCGTTCACCAAAACCAGTCTCGTCATTGCATCAATGGCTCCTGACGGCAGCAAATCCTTGATCTTCTCTACAACACAAATGGACATTTTACAATTTAAGCCTTGGTTTGAACTGGTCAGAGTGGCAAATTCTTTTTTAAAGCAGTATTAAGATCAACTGCAATGCAAAAAGCATGAAAGGACCTTTATTCATTCATTCATTCATTTTCATTTCGGCTTAGTGCCTTTATTAATCTGGGGTCGCCACAGCGGAATGAACCGCCAACTTATCCAGCATATGTTTTACACAGCGGATGCCCTTCCAGCTGCAACCCGTCACTGGGAAACATCCACACACTCTCATTCACACACATACACTACGGACAATTTAGCTTACCCAATTCACCTATAGCGCATGTCTTTGGAATTGTGGGGGAAACCGGAGCACCCGGAGGAATCCCACTCCAACACAGGGAGAACATGCAAACTCCACACAGAAACGCCAACTGACCCAGCCGAGGCTCGAACCAGCGACCTTCTTGCTTTGAGGCGAACGTGCTACCCACTGCGCCACCGTGAGGCCCACCTTTATTTATAAAAAGTTAATTCTTGTTTTTACCATGTGTGTTTTTCTCCACCCATGTGTTGATGTTGACACGCGCAGCTTCTGATTTATTTTTGAAGTCCACCTTCTCCAGTCCGGCTGCATAGTACGTCTTTGCATCACAGAGAAATTTCTGTAACAAATTGAATGAGGTGCGAAGGAATTTTTCATTGTAGCTTACTGACATGTTTAAACCTAACAGTATTTGCTTTGAGTTTTACCTCAAGAAACTGGTAGGTTTGCTCTGCGTAGAGGCGGTTGGCGAGACTCAGCACATACGGGGCTCCTGGTTTGTTCAGTTCACTCATAAACTTGTTGAAGCTTGAGTGAATTTGCTCCTCAGTTTTTTGTCCAGGTACCGGCTGAGCAGGACATTTCTGTTTCTGTTTTATCAAGTATATCACATTAATCAGGATATACAGCACAGCTTTTCAGTCAGAGTCGTGATGTGAATGTTTGCTACTAAACCTTGAGGTCTGCAGGTAACTCAAACTTCTGTGGTTGTTGCAGCGCTTGTGGCTCATGTTGACTCTTGACTCCACATGTTATCTGGGTTGCTTGTGCAGGAGTTGGTGTCTCTCGGCCAGGTTTGGGAGGATTGTTAAAGCCCAAGACCTACACAGCATTACATTTATTCATTTAGCAGATGAATTTATCCAAAGCAGTTTAATTTACAACTGACAGACATTATTAACAACCATTATTATGAAAGTAAACATAGAACATCTAATGTGAGTGCACTTCTCAATTAGATTACAATGCTGAAAAGAAGATATGGCTATAGAAACACGCATAATCACACACTCACCTTAAACATCTGATCTGCGGTGTTTCCTTTGGCACCGAGCGACACCATGGCCAGAGCCGAGGAGATGCTGACAGGAGAGTAAAACACATTTCCTGATGCGTTTCCTCCGCTGATCTTCTTGAACAGGTTGAGGGAAAACTGTGTGTTTGCTGCAGACAGAGGCTCCATTTTCACAAGCTGCACAAGAAATAGGAGTTTGAATAGCAGTAAGGTATTTTAATGTATCATCGCCGCAATACTCCAAACTACACATATAAAGGCATCATTAACAAATTCAGTGAAACACTACCTACAACTTACTGCAGAAGTGATGAAGTTTGTCCAGAGTGTCTGAGATGAATGAATCGACCGTTATGGGTGTATTTCTTATAAATCATGCCTCGCCCTTTAAGTCCAGCCTTCCTTTAAAAGCAGTATAAAAATTCCCACGTAATTATTACATTTGTTCTTCTTCATGAAATTAAGCACTTGTCTATTTGTAACTGAGTCACTAATTCTTCTTTTCACACGAATGTGTGTAGCTGAAGAAAGATAAACTATAATTACATTCATTATAATTAGTCATTCTGAATCATACTATGTGAAACTCTTAATATTAATTAGCTGATGATAGCTGGAAGGAGTTGTCACTGTGAGATAAGAATCCAAGTGTTGTTATTATTAAGCTTTATGTGGTGATCTTGCTTTGAGGGCGTGTCAGATATTTGGTACATTGTGCATCATGAAACAATAGTATCTGGATGCAGACTTAGATTTGCAAGCTGAGACTGCATATCTCAGACATGCAATGTCAGACACAATGCACTCAATGGAGCTAGTGACTCAGTGTAAGGGGTAGGGTTAGGGGTGGGGTTAGGTGTGGGCATTAAAAAGCATTGAATGCAGCTCACCTTGCAATTGCACCAAGTCTGCATCCAGACCCCTCTCCATGAAACACCTTGTCAGATTTGTCTCTATGTACAATTCAGATGTCTGTACACTACCTGACAAAAGTCTTGTCGTTGATCCCAGTTGTAAGAGCAACAAATAATAACTTGACTTCTAGTGGCAAAAGGTGGATTTTTCTGATGAATCATCTGTTGAGCTGCATCCCAATCATCACAAATACTGCAAAAGACCTACTGGAACCCGCATGGAGCAAAGATTCTCACTGAAATCAGTCAAGTTTGGTGAAGGAAAAATCATGGTTTGGGGTTACATTCAGTATGGGGGCGTGCGAGAGATCTGCAGAGTGGATGGCAACATCAACAGCCTGAGGTATCAAGACATTTGTGCTGCCCATTACATTACAAACCACAGGAGAGGGCAAATTCTTCAGCAGGATAGCGCTCCTTCTCATACTTCAGCCTCCACATCAAAGCTCCTGAAAGCAAAGAAGGTCAAGGTGCTCCAGGATTGGCCAGCCCAGTCACCAGACATGAACATTATTGAGCATGTCTGGGGTAAGATGAAGGAGGAGGCATTGAAGATGAATCCAAAGAATCTTGATGAACTCTGGGAGTCCTGCAAGAAGGCTTTCTTTGCCATTCCAGATGACCAGATGACCAGTGATTTGAGTCATGCAGAGATGTATGGATGCAGTCCTCCAAGCTCATGGGAGTCATACACAATATTCATTCTTCTTCCACTGCACCATGACTTTATATTCTATACTGGACATTATTTCTGTTCAGTGACGAGACTTTTGTCTAAGCAAAGTCAGACCTTACTGTCCTAATTAAATAATTTAAATTCAAATCAAAAGCAAGTGGTCAAATAAGCGTAATCTAGAGGCCTTTGCCTTTTATATAAGCCACTTCCTATACCAAATGATCAAATAGTAGTCAAGTTATTATTTGTTGCTCCTAAAACTTGGATAGGTGACAAGACTTTTGTCAGGTAGTGTATATTGTCTGTATGTAGATTCAGAAATCAGTGTTATTAACCATACAGGTGGCCATTCAGTGAACTGCAGCTAATTTTATTGTATCTTGTGATTTTGTGCCCCAATGCATTTACGTAGAATTTTTTTTTTTATTATTGATTAAAAATAAAAACTAGTTGGAAATAATTTTGATGTGATATAATAATAATAATGATAGTGATGTAATAAAAATATGTGTGCAAAAGCTCTGCAATTCACAAGGTGACAACAATATCTCATGGCAATTCGTAACTTTTGATTTAGCGACTAATTCATATTAATTCAACCCAGGCTCATTCTGAAAACGTACCTGTGGATACATTTCTGAAACCGCGAAGTACGTCCCGGGAGGTATGTTTTTTTGCAGTTTTTGTTTTCTCGAATCCAACAGAGGTCGCTGTGTACGCTTTTAGAGATCTCAAATTCCTCTCGCGAGTGCCATTCGCCCCTGCCGTTCTCGCGTTAACCCACCAGAGGCCGCTTTTGACAGACTGTTTGACTGACTGAACGTCTGACTGACCGATCGACTGACCCACCCTCCTCCTTCCCTAAACCCAACCAATTTCATTGATTGACCTGCCCACCCGCTTCCCTAAACCCAACCAACAATTTTCAAAAGCAATCCAGGAAAAAGAAAAGCTCTCGTCTGATTTTTACCACGTTTTCAGATTTCACCACATTCTCACCCTGTTATTTACTTGTCTATTTTATATTTTGGATTCTGTTTTTGTCTTACCCGCTTTCTGGAACTGTTGTTCGCCGGACTTGAACCCCTTCGTCGTGGTCAACTCCTCTCTGCATCAAGTCTGCTGACGTACATGGCAAGCTAACGGGACAAACTGGTTACATCGGGAAAGCCGTCCATACGGAAGTAAGCGGTCAGCTGGTAAACGCATAAAGGAACGGCGTCACACCACCCCGTAGCGTTCGTTTAAAAAATGAAATGCAGCCATACGTACCTCTGGCCACATAATTCGTGATCTCCAGAAACGTGCACAGGGCTACGGTTTCAGAATGAGCCTGTGTTGTATGAATTTGTACGATTTCATTTAAACAATTTAGTATGATTTGCTTATCCCCCGAAGACTTTTGGGTTTAGGGGTGGGGTTTGGTGCCACGCCTCCTTTTAAAAATAGTACATAGGAAAGTACGACTGAACTCCTAATTCATAGCCACTAAACTGGCAAAATGTAAAATAGAAGGTGAGCTTATTAAAATCACACTGGTAAGATGTGTTGTGATTATACAATATATTATATAGATCTTTCCCAGTGATGGGTTGCGGCTGGAAGGGCATCCGCTGTGTAAAACATATGCTGGATAAGTTGGTGGTTCATTCCGCTGTGGCGACCCCAGATTAATAAAGGGCCTAAGCCGAAAAGAAAATGAATGAATATTATATAGATCTATCATTTGAATTAATCCTATCTTGGCATGACACATTGATGTCATAGTGCATAATAGCTTTTTCGGCATTATATCGAGCATTGTTAACAATTGTTTCAAATGTCCGACGTATGAACTGGTGTTATTTATCCAGTGATATCCAGTGCTTATAATGCATAATAAAGATCCTGTAGCTTCTGTACTGATGTTTTGAGCAAAGCATTTGAAATTAAGGTTTCTCAAGACTGAAGATTCATTGCATGTAGATTTATTACACTCCGATCAGTCCACAATTGTGCTCAGTGAGTAGATGGATTAGCATGCAAATTTAATTTCATTCATCTTAATTGTTTTATATTCAATCCACATTGTTCATTCATTCATTCATTTTCTTTTCGGCTTAGTCGCTTTATTAATTTGGGGTCGCCACAGCGGAATGAACTGCCAACTTATCCAGCATATGTTTTACGCAGCGGATGCCCTTCCATCCACAAACCATCACTGGGAAACATCCATACACTCTCATTCACACACATACACTACGGACAATTTAGCTTACCCAATTCACCTGTACCGCATGTCTTTGGACTTGTGGGGGAAACCGGAGCACCCGGAGGAAACCCACGCCAACACGGGGAGAACATGCAAACTCCACACAGAAACGCCAACTGACGCAGCCGAGGCTCGAACCAGCGACCTTCTTGCAGTGAGGCGATCGTGCTACTCACTGCGCCACCGTGCAGCCCAATCCACATTGTTTTATAGTTCAATTTGATTGTATTATTCAAGTGTATGGATGTTTCCCAGAGATGGGTTGCAGCTGGAAGGGCATCCGCTGCGTAAAACATATGCTGGATAAGTTGGCGGTTCATTCCGCTGTGGCGACCCCAGATTAATAAAGGGACTAAGCCGAAATGAAAATGAATGAATGAATGAATTATTCAATTGTATAGTTCAATTTGAATAAAACACAGTTTTATATTCAATTTGTTACATTAATTAATCAGATGTGTTGGGACAACATGGATGAATTGTGTGGATGTATTAACCCTGAAATGCTTTGTACAACCAAACTAACACTAATTTTAATGTAGTTCTGCCAAAGTGCAGCTCAAATGTGTAACCCTCATTCTTTGGGTCCATTTGAGTTCACTTTTTATTATGTACAATATCCCATGAAAACAGCATTACATACACACTTACAAAAGGTGATTTTATAAGATTTAAATGTCTTAAATGTCCATGCAAGGATTGTTAAAGGAAAACTTTTCCATTTTTTTTAAATACATTGTTGTCACATAGGCCACTTTGGATGAAACCATCTGCTAAATGCATGGATGTACCTATACTCATATGCATACAGACAATTTCACTCAAGCTTAATTTATTCTTTGACCCTTGCCACAATGTTCCGCTGGTTTGTTCACCAGAACTCAATAATGAGGTCTGTGATTAAAATGCATGCAGACAATTTCCCTCAGTCATTTACTAAAGATTTTATTCAACAGAGATGAGCAGGCACTTATATTTATCACTCCATGATGATCATTTTCAAGGAGAACAAAAACGTCCGTAAAACAGAATGGCATTGGTGGGATTGTGTCGGATGAAGAAAAGGAACGGATGATCTGCATTAAATATCTGCGCTAAAGTACGAATTGAAACAATGGCGCCGGTGGCCGCAGCCGCTTCAGTTCCTTCTTCATTGACTTCAACAAAGGCTTTATGAATGACCTTGGACAGCACCAGGTCATTGCTGGAGGACATGCCTGTTAGATTAACCTTCTGTAGGTCAAACACATCCTCCATCCCCATGCTGACCAGAAGACTCTTCATGTCGTAGGTTTGCTCAGTCTTGAATTTGGGCAGAGAGACTTGAACTTCTTGTTGACGCATCACTTTGGTCCACTGCATGAGCTTCTCATAGGTCAGTACCTTCTCAAGCTGCAGAATAAGAGAGCCTTGTTAAAAATGGTACAGAGTTTATTTAAAACCCTTTGAAACTAATATGAATACAAAAAATTTTGAATATACTTGTCATTGCCAAATAATGAATTTATTAACACCAATGATTTCAAGAGTTCACACTTAGCTGATGATTGATAATAAAGCGTGTTTGGCATGCTGTCCCGGGAGAGAGCCCTGAGCTCAGAATATCCTCGAGCCCGGGGCTCCCTCCCGTTTGAAGGGCGAGAGGGGAGTTTGAGCTCAGGTAGGTCTCGAGAACTCCCCTGCTGTGAACGTGCTTGAGAAATGTCTTAAGATGTTATTTTTTAGAGTCAAATTACTTATGGTGAATGTCTTTGGACGGTGGGAGGAAACCGGGAAGCCCGGGGAAAACCCACGCGAGCACGGGGGGAACATGCAAACTCTGCACAGAAACGCCGACCGGCCCGGTGAGGGGCAAAACCGGTGGTGTTCTTGCTGTGAGGCAACAGTGCTAACCACTGGGCCGCCGTGCCGCCCAGTCAGGAGAAAGGAAGGAGTAGGGGTGGAAGGGGGGATTCTTCAAGACGAAGATGACTGGAGTGGAAAACTCTGGTTATTTGTAGTGTGTCAGTATTGGTCTGATTGGTGCAATAAACAGAGCTGATGCGGTGCCAGCCGTGTTCAATCCCAAGCATGTGATCCTCTCGAAATTAGTTTATAAATAAACCACACTTTATGAAGAAAAACCTTTAACATTTTCACTCCATTCATTCATTCATTCATTTTCATTTCGGCTTAGTCCCTTTATTAATCTGGGGTCGCCACAGCGGAATGAACCGCCAACTTATCCAGCATATGTTTTACGCAGCGGATGCCCTTCCAGCTGCAACCCATCTCTGGGAAACATCCATACACCCATTCACACTCATGCACTACGGACAATTTTAGCTTACCCAATTCACCTATACCGCATGTCTTTGGACTTGTGGGGGAAACCGGAGCACCCGGAGGAAACCCACGCCAACACAGGGAGAACATGCAAACTCCACACAGAAAGGCCAACTGACCCAGCCGAGGCTCGAACCAGCGATCAGCGACCTTCTTGCTGTGAGGCGAACGTGCTACCCACTGCGCCACTGTGAGGCCATTTTCACTCCATTCCAAGTTATTTTTTTCTTTGAAAGGTTTTTTTGAGTAACCAACAATGTTTGTCTATTGTTTTGCTTCATAAATGCCCTATGATAGGTTTTTACCTTCTGAAGGCCAGTGGTTGCGTCTTCAATCTCATCAGGAAGGATGATCAACATACTGAGATTCTTCCCCACATACGGCAGCTCCAGAACCTGACTGTTTATCTCTGGGATGACGACAAATGGAAATTGAGCTTTCTGGTGCATCATCTTCACTGGTTTAGTTTGATTCTGCAAAGGCAAGGCAAGGCAAGGCAAGTTTATTTATATAGCACATTTCATACACAGTGGCAATTCAAAGTGCTTTACATAAACAGGAATAAAAGAGAGAAGTATAAAAAATAAAAACAAATAATATGAAAACAGATAAAAACAGATTAAAATGTGTTAAAACAGGTTATAAAAGAATGAAAAAGAAAAGAAAGACATAATAGTGCGATCTGTCGGACGTTTACAAAGCATAAATTACATTTTATAACCATCATATCTCATTTTTAGACAATTAAAGTCAACAAGAGCCTGAAATCTCACCTTGTTCAGCTTAAACTGTCCATCTCTGGTGGCTTCCTTTGGGAATTTCTTCTCCCAGTTCCCCTTGAAGTAGATGGCGTTCACCAAAACCAGTCTCGTCATGGCATCAATGGCTCCTGACGGCAGCAAATCCTTGATTTTCTCTACAACACAAACTCTTTTAGCCTTGGCTTGACATTTTGTATTGTATCACTATTAACCTCAACTGGAAGTAATGCAAAAGGCATGTAGGAGCTTTTATCTTTAAACAGTTGATGCTGTTTTATTACCTTGTGTGTTTTTCTCCACCCATGTGTTGATGTTGACACGTGC
>CAIGQW010005059.1:0-19326 GCA_903798125.1 Danio choprae | reverse complement strand
TAAAAGTGTCTGCAACTTTTGCAAAGCATGAAATCACCGGCATATTAGTTGTGAAAACGTGTGCATGACTGCATAAATTATTATTCCTTTCCTTAAAAAAATCAAAAAACAAAACAAAAAAAATATTGGTCATGTATATTATCATACACAAATTGTACTAAAGCTGGGACGGTACCTTAAATTAGTACATGTTTGTATCTAAAAAGTCCCTAAATGTTTTCTTTGAACCCCTTGGGGAAAGAACCCCCATTATTGTACTTTTATTTTGGAGTGTATTGCATAACAGTTTTATTTATATATTTTTTTACAACATATATATATATATATATATATTATATTATTATAACTATTTCATTTGTGAATACTTTCTGCATGCTCTGAATACTATGTATGACTGAAATCCTAAATGGAATATGTTAAAAAGCATTGTGTTTCTTCAGTAGACTTTGTACTAGACATATTAATATGTACAATTTGTTTTGGTTGTTGATTTCCTTATAATTATTTTGAAGCAAAAGAACATTGTTTTGGGTGAACAGACTTTTTACGGAAGGATAGAGATAATATTGATGTCACAAGAAGTTCAATTGTTTAAGTCTTGGCTGGGTCTGGTAGCCTTTCTGTGCACAGTTTGCATGTTTTCTGGTTACCCCCACAGTCTAGGTAGATAGTAGGTGAATAGGATAAAACACAATTGTCCATAGTGTGTGAATGAGAGTGTATTGGCTTTTCCCTGCACTGGTAGTTAGTGCACTCTCAGGGATGGGTTGCATCAGGAAGGGCATTTGCTGGTAAAACATATACCAGAGTAATTGGTGGTTCATTCCAATGCTTTAAAATCCTAATGCCTACTATAACTGCTTACAGAGAGTTGAATAACTTTAATAGTGTATAATAATGGATATAACATAATACTATAATAATGTACTGAAGGAGCAATTCATGATGCTTCAGCTTTTAAAACACAGTGGTTTCAAGTTTTCTCTCATTCGCTGTCATGGTGAGCGCATGAGGCTGTTTATAGAATCACATGGCTTATCCCCATCTCAGAGACACAATACAGCGTCAGTGTAAAAAGAGGTCAAAAGAAAGGCAAAAGAAGATTGAATGAAGCCATATGATCAGCACATGTCAGGGCAGTCCCAGTGAATGCACTTGTCAGTGAAACAATGAGCATTTTTTAAGATCTGTGTGTGTAAAAGAAAGAAAGAAAGAAAGAAAGAAAGAAGAAATATTTGTGGACAGAGAGAGAGAGAGAGAGAGCATGAGACTTTTGATTAATTAACATTAAAAATTATTTGAACACACCATGCGAAAAGTTTAAAAATATTATTTTTTTAAATCTTTTTTTCCCCCCAAACATTTACCAATTAAACACCAATTTTCCTGAATCGCACACAGTCACTAAGACCCCTCCAATAGCCTATTTCCATTTAAAATACAGAATATTATTGACATATTTGCAATATGTATATTCAATCACCACTCGCTGCCTGAGTGATCCTAAGAGCTATGTTGTCGGGGGCTAATGCCCCTGGTAGGGTCTCCCAAGGCAAAAAGGTCTTAGGTGACAGGTCAGACTAAGTGCGGTTCAAAAACCCCTTATGAGTGTACGAACATCGAGGACCGTGACGTCGCCCGGTATGGCGCAGCCGGGGCCCCACCCTGGAGCCAGGCCTGGGGTTGGGGCTCGTATGCGAGCGCCTGGTGGCCGGGTTTTTTTCCACGGAACCCGGCCGGGCTTAGCCCGAAGGAGCGACCAGGGACCATCCTCCTGCAGGCCCACCACCTGCAGGGGGAGCCGTAAGGGGCCGGTGCATTGTGGAACGGGTGGTGGTCGAAGGTTAGGACCACGACAACCCGATCGTCAGGCACAGAAACTGGCTCTTGGGACATGGAATGTCACCTCACTGGAAGGGAAGGAGCCCGAGCTTGTGCGGGAGGTGGAACGGTACCGACTAGAGATAGTCGGCCTCACCTCCACACACAGCTGGGGCTCTGGAACTCAACTTCTTGAGAAGGGCTGGACTTTGTTCTACTCTGGAGTTGCTCACGGTGAGAGGCGGCGGGCTGGTGTGGGCTTGCTTATAGCTCCCCAACTTAGCAGCCATGTGTTGGAGTTTTCCCCGGTGAACGAGAGGGTCGTTTCCCTAAGCCTTCGGGTCAGGGTTAGGTCTCTCACTGTGATTTGTGCCTACGGGCCAAACACCAGTGCAGAGTACCCGGCCTTCTTGGAGTCCCTGGGAAGGGTGCTGGAAGGTGCTCAGACTGAGGACTCCGTTGTTCTACTGGGGGACTTCAATGCCCACGTGGGTAATGACAGTGATACCTGGAGAGGCGTGATTGGGAGGAACGGCCTCCCTGATCTGAATCCGAGTGGTGTTTTGTTATTGGACTTCTGTGCTAATCACAGTTTGTCCATAACGAACACCATGTTCGAGCATAAGGGTGTCCATCAGTGCACATGGCACCAGGACACCCTAGGGCGGAGGTCAATGATCGACTTTGTGGTCGTATCATCTGATTTCCGACCGTATGTCTTGGACACTTGGGTAAAGAGAGGGGCAGAGCTGTCAACTGATCACCACCTGGTGATGAGTTGGATCCGCTGGCAGGGGGGAAAGCTGGACAGGCCTGGTAGACCCAAGCGAATTGTGAGGGTCCTCTGGGAACGTCTGGCTGAACCTCAAGTCAGAGGGATTTTCAACTCTCACCTCCGGAAGAGCTTTGACCAGATCCCGAGGGAGGCTGGAGACATTGAGACCGAATGGTCCATGTTCTCCGACTCCATTGTTAACGCGGCCGTAAGGAGCTGTGGCCGTAAGGTCTGTGGTTCCTGTTGGGGCGGCAATCCACGAACCCGGTGGTGGACACCGGAAGTAAGGGATGCCGTCAAGCTGAAGAAGGAGTCCTACAGGGCTTGGTTGGCTTGCAGGACTCCCGAGGCAGATGATGGGTACCGACGGGCCAAGCGTGCTGCAGCCCGGGCGGTAGCGGAAGCAAAAACTCGGGCCTGGGAAGAGTTCGGGGAGACCATGGAGGAAGACTATCGGTCGGCCCCAAAGAAATTCTGGCAAACCGTCCGGCGCCTCAGGAGGGGAAAACAGCTCCACATCAACACTGTTTACAGTGGAAGTGGGGAGCTGTTGACCTCGACTGGGGATGTTGTCGGACGGTGGAAGGAATACTTTGAGGATCTCCTTAACCCCACCGATATGTCTTTCAGTGAGGAAGCAGGGACTGGGGATGCAGGGGTGGACTCACCCATCACCCAAGCTGAGGTCACTGAGGTAGTTTGTAAACTCCGCAGTGGCAAAGCAGCAGGGGTAGATGAGATTCACCCTGTGTATCTTAGGTCTCTGGATGTTGTGGGGCTGTCTTGGCTGACACGTCTCTACAACATCGCATGGAGGTTGGGGACAGTACGTCTGGACTGGGCAACTGGGGTGGTGGTTCCTATTTTTAAGAAGGGGGACCGGAGGGTGTGCTCCAACTATAGGGGGATCACACTCCTCAGCCTCCCGGGGAAAGCCTATGCCAGGGTACTGGAGAGGAGGATCCGGCCGTTGGTTGAACCTAGGATTCAGGAGGAACAATGCGGTTTTCGTCCGGGCCGTGGTACACTAGACCAGCTCTATACCCTCACCAGGGTGCTTGAGGGTTCGTGGGAGTATGCCCAACCAGTCTACATGTGTTTTGTGGACTTGGAGAAGGCATTCGACCGTGTCCCTCGTGGTGTTCTGTGGAGGGTGCTCTGGGAGTATGGGGTCAGAGGCGCTCTGTTAAGGGCTGTGTCGTCCCTGTACGAACAGAGCAGGAGTTTGGTTCGCATTGCCGGCAATAAGTCAGACTTGTTTTCAGTGCACGTTGGACTCCGGCAGGGCTGCCCTTTGTCACCAGTTCTGTTCATAATTTTTATGGACAGAATTGCAAAGCGCAGCCTTGGGCTGGAGGGGGTCCGGTTCGGGGACCACAGGATTTCATCTCTGTTATTCGCAGACGATGTGGTTCTGTTGGCTTCATCGAACATGGATCTTCAGCATGCACTGGAGCGGTTTGCTGCCGAGTGTGACGCGGCTGGGATGAGAATCAGCACCTCCAAGTCCGAGGTCATGGTGCTCCACCGGAAAAAGGTGGTTTGCCATCTCCAGGTTGGAGGAAAGTCCTTACCCCAGGTGGAGGAGTTCAAGTATCTTGGGGTTTTGTTCACGAGTGAGGGAAGGATGGAACGTCAGATTGACAGGCGGATTGGTGCAGCGGCAGCAGTAATGCGGTCGATGTACCGGTCCGTTGTGGTAAAGAAGGAGCTGAGCCGAAAGGCAAAGCTCTCGATTTACCGGTCAATCTACGTTCCTACTCTCACCTATGGTCATGAGCTTTGGGTCATGACCGAAAGGACAAGATCTCGGATACAGGCGGCCGAAATGAGTTTCCTTCGCAGGGTGGCAGGGCGCACCCTTATAGATAGGGTGAGGAGCTCTGTCACCCGGGAGGAGCTCGGAGTAGAGCCGCTGCTCCTCCACATCGAGAGAAGTCAGCTGAGGTGGCTCGGGCATCTGTTTCGGATGCCTCCTGCACGCCTACCTAGGGAGGTGTTCCAGGCATGTCCCACCGGGAAGAGGCCTCGGGGAAGACCCAGGACACGCTGGAGAGACTATGTCTCTCGGCTGGCCTGGGAACGCCTCGGGATCCCCCCGGAGGAGCTGGAGGAAGTGTCTGGGGAGAGGGAAGTCTGGGGTTCTCTCCTAAGACTGCTACCCCCGCGACCCGGCCCCGGATAAGCGGTTGAAAATGAATGAATGAATGAACAATCACCACTCGCGCCTCCACTAAAGATTTAAACAGAGTAATTATGTTTACATTTTCCCCAGAATTTTTACATTGATGAGATTTTAAAATCACAAGTTTAGCTTGTCCAATTAAGAAATTGATAAGTGTGCATTGTTGCTGACGAGACTTCTTATATCTGCAACCAAAAATGAATAGACTAAAAAATAAAGCCTAGTCTTACAATTATATTCTCTAATAATTCAAGCAATGGTTTAAGTCTGACACACTCACAGAACATATGAAAGGCATTGTCGAGAATGTTACAAAAAGGCCATACTGGTCCAACAGTCTCATTAATCTTGGACACAAAAGAATTTGTGGCTATAATACAATGTAGAATCCTCCACTGAATGTCTCCACATCTCTTGGAGATAGGAGGCTTATAAAATAACCTTCAAGATGGATGGATATCAGTGGAAACAGAAAGCCAAGACCCAATTGTGAAGCTTTCACACACATATGGTATAAAACCTTTTTCTCAATGTAATTAAAATCCATTGCACCATACCCTTTCAGCAATTTTGTCTGGTTGTTCTCATCAGATTCCCAATCTTTAAAAACAACTTTAAGTACAGGAAAAGGCTAAGAGATGAAGGTTCCAAAACACCATTGCCACACCCTCTGCACGTTCCATCAGCCCCTGTCACCATTCACACTCTCCATCCACTACACACCGCACACAATCACCAGATTACTAATTACGAACACCTGTGCACTTAACAACACTCACCTGCTCCAGCCATCACCCACGCACTATATCAGTTCACCCCACTTGTTCACTCGTCAGCTGGAATCGTCGTTGGATGGTCATTCTCTCCTTGTGCTCTTCCTGATCGTCCTCTGCATCATCCTAGTACTTACTCTTCTTCGAGGCTAACTGCTGTGACCAGTTTGCTCGACTTTTTGTGACTGTTTGTTTCTCCAAAAGACTGTGTACATTCATATTCCCACTCGCACTTCGGTGTGAAGATTGCCTTTGTGTTTTAATAAACACCCTGAGAACTAATCCTTTCGTCTCTGCCTTCTGTGACCGTGACAACCATAATGGTCATCTTCATGTCTCAAAATTTTAAAACAACTCCAAGACTTAATCAATCCCAAATAAAACCTAAAAGGCAACAACTGCACCTTCTGCAGCAGATTCTTCTGCATTAAAAACAACTGTTTTTCTAGATCGAACCCACCAATTTTCTTCAGTATATATGATCCAAATACATTGCCATATATTGCTTAAGTCTATTGGTCAGAGATTTAGATAATATTTTAAAATCAACTTATTGTCAGGACTGCAGTCTAATCAGCTGATTCTATCTGTTTTGTTTTGTTTGTAATAGTCACATGTTCCTTTGTTTGTGCTCCGGATTGTTTCTCTATTTGCTTATTTTCTCCTCATTAGCTCCCCTATTTATTCTCTTTGTTTGTGCTGTTCTGTGCCAGATTGTTGTTTGCTTCTGACCCTGCAACATCAAGAATAGGTGAACTGATTGTTTTTAGTTAACCTTTTTCTGTTTGACTCCAGGACTCTCTCCTCACCTACCCAGCCTTTGTGTGTACTCCTCGGCTTGCCCAAAGTCTTTGTTCTTGTGCTGCCTAAAGTTATGATATCCTGGACACTAGCCTGGTTCTGACCATTACACCTGCCTCTGTTTCTACTGGCCAGTCTATTTTTTTGTTCCTGGATATTCCAAGTTATTCCCCCCGACTATTCCGGCTAAGTCTGCAAGTTTTTTTTTTTGCCATTTTGTTTTCATTTTTTGGGACTGAGTAGTTTTTGTTTTGTTTTTTCCCTGAGACTGAGACATTGCCATTAGAGGCATTTACTTTTGATTTTGCCATTTTTTTCTGATGGACTGATCTGTCAGATTTTTTTTGCCTTCTAAAATAAATATTTGTCTTCACCTGCTTTTGGGTTTTTTTCTGTTTACTGGCCTTGACAGAACAATCTGGCCAGAATGGACCCAGCAGATGAAGATTCTGTGAGAACAGCCCTGGCCCAGCAGGGAGCTCTATTAGGTCGTCATGAAAGTCAGCTTTCCTCATCTAACCAGGTCTTGAAAATGATGGGCTCCCAGATTGCAGACCTTACTGCTCAGCTCCTGCAGCTCCATACTGAGCAGATGTCAGCTCAGTCAGTTCCCTTTCCTGTCCATCGTTACACGGAGCCCAGAGCTAATCCCCCGCCTCACTATGATGGGGACCCTTCAGTCTGTCGAGCCTTCCTGACCCAGTGTTCAGTGGTATTCTCCCTCCAACCAGCCACATTTTCTTCTGAAGAATCCAAGGTAGCCTATGTGATCACACCTCTGACTGGCCGGGCTCGTGAATGGGGAACCACAGTATGGCAAGCAAAATTTCCTTATTGTTCTAACTTCAATGATTTTGAGAAGGAAATGATCAAAGTTTTTGAGTGGTCTGTTCATGGGCAGGAGGCAGCAAGACTTTTGGTTTCTCTTCGACAGGGGGATCGCTCTGTTTCTGATTATTCCATCCAGTTTCTGGCTGCCTCATGTGGTTGGAATGCAGCAGCACAATGGGACCAGTTTTTGCATGGACTGAATTTGACGGCCTAGTGGACCTGGCCATCAGGGTGGATAATTGTCTGGGACTACGTCAGCACAACCGTATGGCTCGTTTAGCTTGGAGACCAGGAGGGGCCCAAGATCCTCTTTCCCCCACTAGTCTTGATACTTTCCAAGAGTCTGAGCCCATGCAGATTGGCCATACCCGACTCTCAGCAGAAGAGAGGAAGCGTCGCATAACCAATGGTCTATGCCTTTACTGTGGCAAATTCGGTCACTTTGCTTCAACATGTCCGTTAAAAGGCAATGCTCGCCAGTAACCAGGGGGGTATTGGTGAGCGTAACTCCTGTCAATGATCCCCCCACAGCACACACTCTCCTTCCTGCTACTGTCCAGTGGGGTAACTCCTATCACCCATGTGCTGTTTTGGTTGACTCTGGAGCTGAGGGGAATTTTATGGACTCTGCTCTGGCGATCAAATGGGGGCTTCCTACTACTCCTCTACAGATTCCCTTGACTTCTCGAGCCTTAAATGGATCCCATCTTGCTATCATCTCTCTCACTACTGTCCCAGTAAGTCTCATTATTTCTGGTAACCACCGTGAGAAGATTGTGTTTTATCTGCTAGAGTCCCCCTGTAATTCCATTGTGTTAGGACTCCCCTGGCTGATAAAACACAATCCTCATATTGAATGGGCCAAAAATTCTGTCCTGTCCTGGAGTCCTTTTTGTCTTAAACATTGTTTGGGTGCTGCCTTGTCTCCTGGCTCTGTGGTTTCTGTTTCTCAGGAGGAGGCAGCTGATCTGTCTGGCATTCTGGTGATCTACCATGATCTTCGTCTGGTTTTTAGCAAGTCCCGGGCCATATCTCTCCCACCGCACCGACCTTATGATTGTGCCATCAATCTGCTCCCGGGAACTTCTCCTCCTCGGGGCAGGTTGTATTCCCTATTTGGTCCTGAGCGCATAGCTGTGGACAAGTACATCAGCGACTCTCTGGCAGCCGGCCTCATCCGATCCTCCTCATCCCCAGTGGGAGCGGGGTTTTTCTTCGTGGAGAAAAAGGATGGGTCCCTGCGACCCTGCATCGATTATCGGGGGCTGAATGATATTACAATTAAGAACAGGTACCCCCTACCTCTAATGTCTTCAGCCTTTGAGTTGTTGCAGGGTGCAGTGTTCTTCACGAAGTTAGACCTCCGCAACGCTTACCACCTGGTCCGCATACGTGAGGGGGATGAGTGGAAGACAGCCTTCAATACTCCCACTGGGCACTTTGAGTACCGGGTAATGCCCTTTGGGCTGACCAATGCCCGGGCTGTCTTCCAGACCCTAGTCAATGACGTGCTGAGGGATATGATGAACGAGTTTGTCTTTGTATACCTTGACGATATATTGATCTTTTCCCATTCTCTCCACTAGCACATCCAGCACGTCAGACAGGTGTTGCAACGGCTGCTGGAGAACTAGCTGTACGTGAAGGCTGAAAAGTGCTTGTTCCACACTAGGTCGGTTCCGTTCCCAGAGTTCATTGTCTCTGCAGAGGGGATCCGTGTAGATCCAGCCAAGTTAAGGGCCGTCTCCAACTGGCCGACTCCTGATTCTTGCAAGGCTCTGCAGCGTTTCTTAGGCTTTTCTAATTTTTATCGTTGTTTTGTCCGCAACTATAGTCAAATTGCTGCATCCTTGACAGCTCTCACCTCCACAAAGACTCCCTTTCAGTGGTCTTCTCAGGCTCAGGCAGCATTTGAAAGGCTTAAGACCCGCTTTTCTTCTGCTCCTGTTCTTTCTTTCCCAGATCCTGAAAGACAATTTATTGTGGAGGTGGATGCCTCTGAGGTTGGGGTTGGGGCGGTCCTTTCCCAGCGGTCCCCAGCAGATGGCAAGGTGCACCCCTGTGCCTACTTCTCCCATCGTCTGTCCCCAGCTGAACGGAACTACGATATAGGTAACAGGGAGTTGTTGGCGGTTAAGTTGGCTTTGGATGAGTGGCGCCACTGACTGGAGGGGACCTATGAGCCATTCTTGGTATGGACAGATCATAAGAATCTTGAATATGTTTGTTCAGCCAAGAGATTAAATTCACGGCAGGCTCGCTGGGCATTATTTTTTGGGCGCTTTAATTTTATTTTGTCTTATCGTCCTGGTTACAAAAATATAAAGCCAGATGCTCTTTCCCGGCAGTTCGATGGCCCAGGGGACAGCCTCACATCCAAGCCTATCATCCATCCTGGGCGGGTGGTGGCTGCTGTTGTCTGGGACATTGAATCACAGGTCAGAGAGGCTCTTCAGGGAGCTAAGGTGCCTGAGGAATGCCCAGCGAATTTGTTGTTTGTTCCCAAATTGCTTCGTTCTTCTGTCCTACAGTGGAGCCACTCATCTAAACTCACTTGCCACCCAGGAGTGAGGAGGATGTTGGCATCTATCCGTCAGCGGTTTTGGTGGCCTTCCATGACTAGAGAGGTCAGTCTGTTTGTTGCTGCCTGCTCAGTCTGTGCTCAGAATAAGTCCTCCAACAAGCCTCCCGTTGGTCTGCTTCAACCCCTTCCCATCCCCACCCGCCCTTGGTCCCACATATCCCTGGATTTTATAACTGTCCTTCCCCTTTCTAATGGTAATTCTGTTGTTCTTACAGTGGTGGATCGTTTTTCTAAGGCGGTCCACTTCATTCCCCTCCCTAACCTCCCCTCTGCTAAGGAGACTGGACTGGTGGTGGTAGACCACGTCTTCTGGATACATGGCCTTCCGGTGGATGTGATCTCTGACAGAGGGCCCCAGTTCATCTCCAATTTCTGGAGGGAGCTTTGCCGGCAGATTGGTGCTTCCACCAGTCTGTCGTCAGGCTTCCATCCTCAGACCAACGAGCAGTCAGAGCGGGCTAACCAGGCTCTAGAGCAGATGCTTTGTTGCCTTGTCTCTCACAACCCCTCCTCCTGGAGCCAGCAGCTTACCTGGGTCGAATATGCCCATAATTCTCTGCCCAACTCTTTTACTGTCCTCTCTCCCTTTCAGTGTTGCATGGGTTACCAGCCACCTCTCTTTTCTTCTCAGGAGCCTGAGACTGCGATTCCCTCTGTCCAGGCTTTTATCCAGAGGTGTAGTCGCACTTGGCGAAGGGCTAGAGAAGCCCTTCTTCAGGCTTGAAAACGTGTTAGAACCTCCGCTAACCGTCGTCGGACTCTGGCTCCTAGGTATGTTTGTGGGCAGAGGGTATGGCTTTCCACAAAGGACCTGCCACTTAGGGTGCCAGCTCGTAAAGTGGCTCCACAGTTCATTGGCCCATACCCTATTGTCAAGGTCCTCAGTCCGGCTGCGGTACGTCTCAGGCTCCCAATTTCCCTTCGTCGTGTCCATCCGGTATTTCATGTATCCCGAATTAAACCTATTTTTCATAGTTCTCTTAATCCTACTGTTCCTCCTGTATCCCCCCTCCCCCCGTTTCATTGAGGGCTCTCCAGCGTTCACAGTTAGGAGATTGTTAGAATGCAGGCGTAGGGGACGTGGATTCCAATACCTTGTAGACTGGGAGGGATATGGTGCAAAGGAGAGATGTTGGGTCCCTGCTCGCAATATTTTGGACCAGCCGTTGATTAGGGAGTTTCACAGCCGACAGTCTCCTCCCTTGGGATACTGTTAGGACTGCAGTCTGATCAGCTGGTTCTATCTGTTTTCTTTTGTTTGTATTAGCCACATGTTCCTTTGTTTGTGCTCCGGATTGTTTCTCTCCACCCCCTCGTTCTCATTCATTTTAGTTGATTTGTTTCACCTGTCTTTGCTTATTTTCTCCTCATTAGCTCCCCTATTTATTCTCTTTGTTTGTGCTGTTCTGTGCCAAATTGTTGTTTGCTTCTGACCCTGCAACATCAAGAATAGGTGAACTGATTGTTTTTAGTTAACCTTTTTCTGTTTGACTCCAGGACTCTCTCCCTACCTACCCAGCCTTTGTGTGTAGTCCCCGGCTTGCCCAAAGTCTTTGTTCTTGTGCTGCCTAAAGTTATGATGTCCTGGACACTGGCCTGGTTCTGACCATTACACCTGCCTCTGTTTCTACTGGCCAGTCTATTTTTTGTTCCTGGATATTCCAAGTTATTCCCCCCGACTATTCCGGCTAAGTCTGCAAGTATTTTTTTTTTTGCCATTTTGTTTTCATTTTTTGGGACTGAGTAGTTTTTGTTTTTTGTTTTTTTCCCTGAGACTGAGACATTGTCATTAGAGGCATTTACTTTTGGTTTTGCCATTTTTTTCTGATGGACTGATCTGTCTGATTTTTTTTGCCTTTTATAATAAATTTGTCTTCACCTGCTTTTGGGTTTTTTTCTGTTTACTGGCCTTGACACATATATTAGTGATACTGGCCAGTTCCTTAAACATCCCAGGTCCCCCTTTTTAGGGATCAAAGTCAGAATTGCCCTTCTACTGCTCAGAGGAAGGGTGCCTTGATGAATGCATTCAAGAAAAACTTAATACATGTGCTAACCCAATAATTCCCAGAAAGCCTTAAATAATTCCGCTGTAAGTCCGTCCAGACCAGGTGACTTCCCGAAACACATTTCCTGAAAGCTATACAAAAGTCAAAGGCTTATCCAAGTCATTTTGTTCTTCTTCTGATAATTTAGACACCTCCTTTAACAGTGAATTGGCTGCTGTATCATCACATAACTCTAAACAATATAAATCCTGATAAAATGAAAGGGCATAAAATTGAATCTCCCGTTGATCAGTTATCACACCTCCTCCTGGAATTTTCAACTGATGAAGACCTTTCTGGTCCCTTGGTTTTTTTTCAAGACCAAAAAAGAAAGATGTGGGAGCATCCATATATCATTCAGTTAAGCAAATCTGGTCCTCAGAAAGGCATCTTTTCCTCTTTCTTCCAATAGATTTTTTAAAAGGAGTTTATCATTTGCAACAGAATCAGTAAAAGTTGAGTTGTTCGAGGGACTTCATTCTTGTTTTAAGCATTCCAGCATTATGTGCAGTGTACTGTTGGCAAAAAGACTTAACTTGTGTTTTTCCAACATCCCACCATTGACTCAGTGACTGAAAATTACTTCTCTCGTCTTTTCAAGCTTTCCAGAAAAGATTGAAAGAGTGAATAAAAGTGCAGTCCTGCATTAATCTATTATTAAAACGCCAATGTGATTTAAAAGACTCAGAAAGAGAAACTGATACAACAACTGATACATAGTGATGATCAGACAAGAAGGATGGTGCAATTGAGCTATTAAAAAACCTACCCCTAGAGTCCTTTTCAACATAAAACCGATCAAGCCTTGCCCCTGACATATTATTTGAATTATTTTTTAACCATGTCTGTCTGACTTCAGGAAAAGTATGTTAATTAATTAATTTCTTTAAACTCAGCAGAAGAATTATGAGGTTCATTGTGATTCCTGTCCAGATGTGAATCAATTGTGCAATTAAAATCCCCTCCAAGTACAATCATATTCCCCCGAGGACACTGTAATATTGTATCAGAAAGTATTTTGAAGAAAGAAACACGGTCATGACCAACAGTTGGTGCATATACATTAATAAAAGAGAAATAGGCATCCCCTATAACAATATCAGCTCTCAAAATCCGACCGGGTATTATTTCTATTGCATTTGATTGCACACTGACATATGGGGAAAAAAGAAATGCAACACCAGCACTAAGGTTTGTGCCATGGCTTAGTAAAGTATTTCCTTTCCATCCACTATGCCACTGTGCTTGATTTTATTGGTCTGTATGTGTTTCTTGCAAGAAAATAACATCAGCCTTTTTGAGCCGCAAAAAATTCAATAAAGCAACTCTCTTCTTAGTGCTCCGTCAACTGTTAACATTAAAAGGTACCAATGGTTAAGGTTGTCATGGCAAAAAGAATGCAAAAAATAAAATATATGATCTTATACATTAGTCCTGTTTGTTTTTTTCTCAGTCCAAATTATCAATCACTTTTCTAACAGCAGTGGCATGTTTCCTTAGTCGTAATCTTTTAAGTTTGTCAAGTTCATCCAATAATGCTTTTCCCATAGCTACAGCGCAGGATTCCAGAAACAGTTGTAAGTCTGGGAAATACTTCTCTAGTTTTGGCCTTCGTTGATTAAAAGTATCATCAAGAAAATTGTTAAGTTCTTGTACTGTATAATAAGATGGCTTCATTTGCGAATTTTTCAACACGACTTTCTTTTGAACTGTCATCAGCAAGATCCATTACATAAGATCCCTCACTATCGTAATTAATGTCAATGGACTGAGCCTCACCACCAACGGACAGTTAATCTGCTTCAGCCAGTACCAAGCCATCATTCTCTCGCGAGGCTCTCCGTCTCCCCCGAGCCCGTACAGCTCCGCGGGGTGCTCCGAGTCACTGTTTCCAGCAGCAGCAGCGGTTCCACTGCTCGCCATGCTGCGCACTTCAGTGCACTCATCAGTGTTCATCGAACACTCTCCTGCATTCTCATTTGCTGCATCCACTTTTGGATTTTCATTGTCTTTTAACAATGAATCTGATTCAGCCTGCTGGTCAGTTTTATTACTGTCATTCTGGTTTTCATTTTCTGTGGCAACTTGCTCCGCGATTGCGGTCGGCTCAGTCTCATTCACATTTACATTTTGGTTTGTCATCTTATTATTCGTACATCTCAATTTTGTATGGCCGTAGACCCCACAAGAGAAGCATTTCATTGACCCTGTGCTGATAGAAATTGAGTAATCTTTACCGGCCAGAGTCAGTTTCGCAGAGATGTCCAAGTGTTGGAATTCAGCATTCAAAATGATAGCCGTTTGGCGTCTGAAAGACATAATATGTTTTAATTCTGGATTTTTTACACCAAGTGGGATCATTTTAATTGGCATCAAAATTTTACCGTAGTGGCTAAGTAACCGCTCGAGTGATTCATTGGAGATTTTTGAAGGACTCGACAGCAGTAACACAGGTAAAAAAGTATGGCCAACAGACAGTCCAGCTTCAACTAAGTGATGAACCATAGACTCTTCCTTCAAAAACACAACAAAAGCCTTGCTCATTCTGGATGCCGATAATATATTCCTAGCGCCTATTTCTGCACTTATAGCTGCCAAACAGTCCTCAATCGTGATTGATTCATCCGGTAAGCATTTACAACCATGTTGGGCCGTTAAAGAAGCAAACCCATCTGAATCTGCCGGCATGTTCTTGACCAATAGATACTTAAATGTTATAAATAAATCTCACTTTTAAAGAAAGAGAAGGGAAAATGAATGAAAACTCACTCAAACAAGCCGCCAGTTGCTCAAGAGCTCACGCAGCCCTCCCAGTTACTCTGTACATCCGCACATGTGCACACACACACACACACACACACAGAGAGGGAGAGAGAGAGAGAGGAAGAGTGACTAAACTTTAGGAAAAAGCAAAAGGGGAAGTCTGCAAATAAAGGGAGAGGAGGAGAAACACTAGAAACCACATGAGGCTGTTAGGAGCCATAACTCAGCTATGGAGCGAGACAGAATAGCTGGTAAGTAAACATTTGTCTCTCTCTTTCTTTTAGATGAAAATGAGAATGTTTGTAAATTGAATTTACATTTCTCATAGAGCTTTGTATTTAGACGAAAATATAGAAAGAACTGCGTATGTTATTTCCACTGTGTGCAGGTAGGTCAGGTTCACCACCAGAAGCACATTTGTAAAAAATCATTGCTCTCAATTGTTTATGTATTATACTGAACCCAAATCAGTCAAGTTTGAGAGTACATTAATTTCAATTAATTGTCATTGCCTGTTTGTACTTAACTGACTTGTTCCAAAAGGAAATCAATTTTTCAATTTGCAAAATGCACAGAATTTTTTGTTTTACTCTATGTGACTTTTATGTATTTATTTGATTTTTTTTTTTTTTGAGAGACACATGACCAAGGGAAAGGAGAACTTAGGGAAGGTAGAACCTTATTTTAGTTTCTGCTTTTTCAGTTTTGTCATTTGTTTCTACTTCTCTCACTCTTAATTTTAAGTATTTTCTTGTTTCTATTATGTGCGTTATACTTAGTTATGCTATTTATTAATGAACAAAAAGACAAGACAGGAGAATACTCAGGCTGAATGTGGACACGCCTCTAGTGAAGTTGTGCATCAGTGACACAATAAGAAGGTTTAGCTTACTCAGCAGAATCTTGTAAGGATTGTGTCAGTATCAGACCTTAGAGCAGCTGTGCAGGGAGGGGTTTGCTGTGTGGCATGCCTCAAATCTTTGAAGCTCCTGTAACATCAGCTGTTCTAATGGGCAATGCCACACGCCTTAAACACACCCAGAAATAGTAAAAGGGTTTTAATATATTATTAATTAGAATTGCACACATAACACTTACTATTTTAATGGTAAAATGGAATTTAATCTAAAATGGAGAAATCCAAAAATTTGCAGTAATGCTTTTCATGCCTTGTTTTTAGCCTGAATTGCAGTTTAACAGGTGACAACTGAGGGATATTTATTTATTTTTAAATAATGAAATGGCAGTGTCTTTTTCTTAAAAAAGTATTTGTGTGTGTGTGCAAAGCTTTTGTGGTGTGCTGAAGTCTGTGTGTGTTATCAGAGCTGGGAACAGATTTCCGAAGTGTAAGTTCAGCTTTATTGGGGAAGTTGTGGGCAGAGTTGCTTCCTGGTTTTGCTTATCCAGTGGTTTGTACATGCTGCCATGGTAATTAACACAACAGATTGTTTTAAAAGTGATACGGCACAGGAGACTAGATCTTTTTAACCCATATGTCTCCTCTCAGAGCTCAGATTCAAGATTATATCACAACAACACATTAGTTAAGATAGTTGGACAAGCAGACAGTAAAAAAAAACAAACAAATCATATGTGTGATGATATGTGCTACTGTGTGTGGATGTGTTATTAAAAGAGAAATGAGATATTATGTCTACACTGGCAGTGAAAATTGAATAACGGAATAATCAGGAGTTGTTTTATGTTTTTGAAAGAAGTGTTTTAGTATATGTTAGCCAACATATAAAATAAGTTATTATGTTTTATTGCAAAGTTCATTTTCATACTCTTGAGTTTGTTTTTTTTATTTATAAATATTATGTACAAGTACAGAAAACCATTTTTCAGCCAATGACCTAGTTACAATGATACACGTGTGTGTGTGTGTGTGTGTGTATGTGTGTGCGCGTGTTCACACACTGCATCTGTGCACACTTTTTGAATTACTTTGATAGTAACTGCACAATTACTCATCCAGCAGTTTAGTCACATGGTTTTGTTATTTCTACAGTTTTAAAGTGTGCATCCTGCATTCAGTGACCTCCAAACCTGACACTCAAGTACTGTTTTCTTTTCCATTAAAATGGCAGATATCCTGAATGACTCATGATCACAGATGTATACAGTAAACGCATGCACGCACGCACACACACAAACCAAAACACTCTCAGTAATTATTATTCTGCTATTTTATAATAGAAACTCTTACCCAAACACTGGTGTTTAAAGGCTTTGAATACCCACAGCTTTGGCACAGAGTTTCGGAGAAAAAGCAGCACAGAATTTTCTCAGCACTGCTATGTTCCCACAGGCCATTATTGAAAGTAGATTTACATGTACAATAAAGTTGAAGGTTGTTTGTGTGCAGTATATGTACAGTATGGGAGTGCACTAAATAAGCATAATATAGTATAATTTTATTATATCTGCCCATGCCACAGTTGGTAGATTCTTTTTAAAAGCATTTAGTGTGGTTTAATTCACACCTTGCTCCCCAAATGTTTAAAACAGGGTTTTGTTTTGAGTTGACAAATCCAAGCTAGTCCAATCAGTTTTTGTTGCTAATAGGGATGTGCCAAACAAAGATTCTGAAGCAGAAAGTTGAAGCTGAGTTTTTTTACAACAATCTGCAAAGATATTTCGAGGCTTTTGACACAGATCTCTATTTTGCTATTTGGTGGTCAATAAAATAATCCCACCCCAGATGTGTCATTGAGATGTTTTGTTCATTGGAACGGAATAGTAAGATTTTATTAGTATATTTAATAAGCATATATGTCATTGGCAAGATGGTGGTATGTCTGTGCGCAGTGATATAGTTTTATTTTTGACTCTAAATTTCATAGTCTTCCAAATTTCCCAGGCTGCAAAATTTGTACTCACAGAGTAAATTTGCAATTGTGTAGCTATTTTTTTCTCTCCAACAAACACAACATTCACACCTTTTCGAATCCTTCGATGCAGTTTTACAAATTCTATTGGATGAATCACAAATAAAGAAACTCATGTGCTCATGTTCTTTGCTTCTACTGCTTGAAGAATATGGTGCTAAACACATTCACACACCAATTCAATTTGCACATCTGTAGATTAGAATATGAATCAACGCAAATCTGTGCTGGGTTACTGATGGAAGGGCATCCACTGTGCAAAACATGTTCATTCCACTGTGGTGACCCCTGATAAACAGGTAATAAGCCAAAGGAAAGTGAGAGAATGAGGGAGATTTTGAGGACATTGTGACCACTTTCAATAAATTTACCATTGTACCTTAGGAAATGTGTGCGTGTATGCGTGCGTGCGTGTGTGCGTGGCAGAGGTCCATTTATCATATCTCTTGGATCAAACTTTATACAGCCTGGAGTAAAAGTTTATTATGGGAATGCGTTTAGTTCAGGATTTCATACATATTACTCTAACCAGAAATCAAACACTTTTTTTTAATCCAGGTGGGTAGGATGGATAGTCAGTGTTCCCACAATCATGCTGGCTTTTCTTCAGAAACCAAAGGCAAAAGAAACTCTTAAGCTAAGCTGAGCTCAGCCAAACAGCTGTAGCTACATCAGTAAATGTCAGTTCATATAACTTTTAAAAGCACATTGTTTTTAACACAAACAGCTGTTTCAGCAGGTTGATCTGTTCACTGTTTTATTTTAAGTATGTGAACTAACCTTAAAAAAATTATTTATTTACTTTAGTATATTTAAGTACTTAAGTTTGGTGAACTGAACAATTTAAGTATAATCTACAAAACCGGTAAGTTAAATAAACTGAAATCTGCAAGTTTTGGGAGACTCCATTACTCAATTAAACTGAGGCAACGAGTTTACTTAATTTAGTTCAATCAACTTATTAGGATTTTCAGTGCATAAAGTCTCTACTTGGAGGGCTGCAGCTATGGTTGACTTTCTCCCATCTCCCAACTGCATCTCTGGAGCTCAGCCACAGTGATTTTTGGGTTCTTCCTTACCTCTCACACCAATGCTCTTCTCCCCCAATAGCTCAGTCTGGCCAGACAGCCAGCTCTAGGAAGGAATCTGGTCATCCCAAACGTCTTCCATTTAAAGATTATGGAGGCCACTGTGCTCTTAGGAAACTTAAGTGTAGCAGAATGTTTTTGTAACCTTGGCCAGATCTGTGCCTTGCCACAATTGTGTCTCTGAGCTCCTGGGCAGTTCCTTTGACTTCATGATTCTCATTTGCTCTGACATGCATTGTGAGCTATAAGGTCTTATATAAACAGGTGTGTGGCTTTCCTAATAAAGTCCATTCAGTAAATACAGCTGGACTCAAATAAAGGTGTAGAACCATCTCAGAGATTATCAAAAGAAATAAACAGCACCTGAGTTAAATATATGAGTGTCACAGCAAAAGGTCTGAATACTTAGGACCATGTGATGTTTCAGTTTTCCTTTTTTAATAAATCTGCAAAAATAATTCTGTGGTTTTCTGTCAATATGAGGTGATATGTGTACATTGAGTTAAAAAAAAGAACTTAAGCCATTTTAGCAAACGGCTGCAATATATCATTCATTCATTCATTCTCTTTTTGGCTTAGTCCCTTTATTAATCAGGGGCCACAGTTGAATAAACCACCAACTTATCCAGCATTTGTTTTACGCAGCAGATGTCCTTCCAGCTGCAATCCATCACTGGGAAACACCATACACACTCATTCACACATATACTACGGACAATTTTAGCTTACCCAATTCACCTATAGTGCATGTCTTTGGACTTGTGGG
>CAIGQW010005057.1:0-12352 GCA_903798125.1 Danio choprae | reverse complement strand
CCATTCTGACTAGCTGTTGTCTATCTGTCAGAAAGCTGGTGATCCATTGACAGACAGAGCTAGGAACAGAGAGCTGGGTCAGTTTGTACTCGAGCAATGATGGGACAATGGTGTTGAAGGCAGAGCTGAAGTCCACGAACAGAATCCTTGCGTAGTTCCCTGGTTTGTCTAGATGTTGTAGGGTATAATGCAGTCCCATGTTGACTGCATCATCCACAGACCGGTTTGATCTATAGGCAAACTGCAGAGGGTCCAGCAGAGGTCCAGTGATGTCCTTCAGATACGCTAGCACCAGTCTTTCAAATGACTTCATGGCCACAGATGTTAAGGCCACAGGTCTGTAGTCATTGAGTCCTGAGATCTTTGGTTTCTTCGGGATTGGGATGATCGTGGAACGCTTAAAGCAGGCTGGAACAGTGCACTGTTCCAGTGATCTGTTGAAGATCTGTGAGAAAATGGAGGCCAGCTGGTCAGCGCAGGTTCTCAGACAGGCTGGTGAAACACCGTCTGGGCCTGGTGCTTTCCTTCTCTTCTGTTTCCTGAAGATCTGACGCACATTATCCTCACTGATCTGAAGTGCAGGGGGGGAGAGGGGGATGGCTGGGGGTGTTGATGGCTGTGTAGAGAGATGGTTATGGCGGGTGTGAGGTGTCTGGTCGGCTGTCTCAAATCTACAATAGAACATATTCAGCTCGTTTGCAAGATCTTTATTGCCGTCAATGCTGGGGGATGGTGTCTTGTAGTTAGTTATGTCCTTCAGGCCTTTCCACACTGTTGCAGGGTCGTTGGCAGAAAACTGGTTTTCCAGCTTTTTGGCATAGTTCTTCTTAGCCACACCAATCTCCTTTGTCAGTGTGTTCCTGGCCTGATTGTGCAGGACCCTGTCCCCACTCCTGTAGGCATCCTCTTTGGCCTGACGAAGCTGTCTAAGTTTTGATGTGAACCATGGTTTATCATTGTTAAATGATAAATAAGTCCTGGTAGGGATGCATAACTCCTCACAGAAACTGATGTATGATGTTACAGTCTCTGTGAGCTCGTCCAGGTCGGTGGCAGCAGCTTCAAAAACACTCCAGTCAGTGCATTCAAAACAAGCTTGTAAGTCCTGTTCTGTGTTGTTGGTCCATCTCTTAACAGTCCTTAATACTGGCTTAGCAGTTTTAAGTTTTTGCCTGTAAGTTGGTAGAGGATGAACCAGGCAGTGGTCGAAGAGTCCTAGAGCTGCTCTGGCGACCGAGCGATATGCATCCTTTATTGTTGTGTAACAATACAACAATAGCTCTTTGATCAACGATTATTTTGAGTGTATGTGATTTTGATTTTAATGTTATGCAACATAAGACAGCAACAGTAATATGTCTACTGTCTCAAACTGTCATATGCACTTATGTCAGCAATAAACATTGCTTTGTTTTATTATGGTGCTAATTTAGAACACAGAAGATAATTTTAGCTGAATGATTCATAAAATGTAAGTCAATAGGTGGCTGAAAATGAATGCCTGAAGCTGCTATATTATGAAGCGCAATTATTGTATCTATTTTAAAATTAACATTCTTTAAGTTAGGAAATTAAGTTGGAAAGTGATGGAATTCAGAATTAAGAGAAGAAAAAAATTACACAAAGAAGCATTTGAGGTTATGAATTGAAAATAGGGCCTCACGGTGGCGCAGTGGATAGCATGTTCGCCTCACAACAAGAAGGTCGCTGGTTCAAGCCTCAGCTGGGTCAGTTGGCATTTCCGTGTGGAGTTTGCATGTTCTCCCCGTGTTGGCGTGGGTTTCCTCCGGGTGCTCCGGTTTCCCCCAGAAGTCCAAAGACATGCGGTATAGGTGAATTGGGTAAGCTAAATTGTCCGTAGTGTATGAGTGTGAATGGGTGTGTATGGATGTTTCCCAGAGATGGGTTGCAGCTGGAAGGGCATCCGCTGCGTAAAACATATGCTGGATAAGTTGGCGGTTCATTCCGCTGTGGCGACCCCAGATTAATAAAGGGACTAAGCCGAAATGAAAATGAATGAATGAATGAATGAATTGAAAATAATAATGACAGTAATTTAAATGTTGTTTGATCTGCATTTTGACTGTCAATATGATGACATCTGTGGACCTATATTATGCTTTTTACTTTGAGGTGAACTGTTCTTTAATTTCAGAAGCACATATAAAAAGAAATACAAATATGAAAGTGCAAAGACAAATGTTAGAACAGCATATTTCATGTCTTCTAAGAAATGATTTTGGCTTTAGGATCATGTTTATCTCATTAATAGAAAACTGTTCACACTGTAAATGTAACTTTTTTTCTTCTCAGACATAAGTATTTTATGACAAACAGTGTCCTTAGCAGAAACCTCAAGCTGGCTGTGAGCAGTTTCTCTGTTGGCCAACTTCCATCCACCCTCTGACCCCAGTAAATCAGGGACAGATTGGAGACCAACTGCACACACAAGTTTTGTCCAGATGGCACATAATTGACCACCAGAAAGAGCTAAAATATTGTGTAATAGTTAATGGCTCAGCCAGTCTGAACACAAACGACCATCTAAAAAATGCACACTAGACACTATACCCTGATTATTATTATTATTAATAATAATAATAATAATAATAATAATAATAATAATAATAATAATAATAATAATAATAAATAAAATATTAATGGAATTAAGGGTGGCACATTGGTGCAGTGAGTAGTATTGTCGCCTCACAACAAGAAGGTTGCTGGTTTGAGTCCCGGCTGGGTCAGTTGACATTTCTGTGTTGAGTTTGCATGTTCACCCTGTGTTCCCATGGGTTCCCTCCAGAGTCCAAAGACATGCACTATAGGTGAATTGAATAAACTAAATTGGTCGTAGTGTATGTGTGTGAATGCAAGAGTGTATGGATGTTGCATCCGCTGCAAAAAAACATGCTGGATGAGTTGGAGTTTCATTTCGCTGTTGTGACCAATGATGAATAAAGGGACTAAGCCGAAAAGAAAATGAATGAATGAATAGAATTAATTACATATAGATATTGTATATCTACAAAAAAAAATTCTGTTGCTTTGTGTGACCTAAATTTAAATAATTATTACAAACAGACAAAAAGCCACATATACATGCATGAACCCTGATTAGTGAACCTATCCCTTAACCTTGCAGTTTTAAAATTGTAATCACTAATGTGAAAAATATACTGGCAACAATCAGTGAATTGTTGTCACATGCTTCCCGCATCCATGACCCATAATTGTCATATGATTTTATTCACTCCACATAAAGGCTCTTAAAACCTCTTCACTGATTGGATAGACACAATCTCTGTTTTCAAGTCCAGTTTGAACTATTTTACCCCTATTTTTTGAACTATTTATATATATATATATATAATTTATTTAAATCAAGTAGGTAGATATTTTCAACTAATACAAGAGGAAAATTGCTCATGTACAGAATTGGAATTGCCTAGAATCAATAGAACCAGTGTTTCACTCTAAAACCCACCAAGATAAAGGTATTCAAACCACTAGCCTTTGGTACTTCAATCCACTTTTTGGACCAAAGTAAAAACACTTCATTGTTGTATTTAAATGTAAAACTAAACAAGGCCTTGTGCTTAAGATACTCTGCCAACAACAAACACAAATCACATGCATTCAGTTTTTAAAGCCCTGCCACTTTAAATACATATTTATTTATTTATTTATTTATTTATTTATTTATTTATTAGCACATAAAGCAAAAAGCTAGCTGTCAGTCAGTGAGTCACATAAGTAAGGATGTTGACATTTTTTGCATACTTTGGTCCCTTTAATGGAGTTTTCCAAAAAGGGAGGTTTGTATGTGTCTGATCAGTTCAGTTCAGTAAAGCTTGACGAACTTCAAAGCTTGATGGACAGAATGGTGGATGGAAACAAGGCTTCTCGGTGCAGCAATTTCATTTGTTATTTTGGACTGTCACTCATTTTTCTGCCATAAGGTCAACTGGAGAAATGTTCTCAAGGAAAAGTTTCTCAGGTCTTTCAAATTACACAGTTTGTACAGAATACGGCTGTGATCTAATCACTGTGATCACTAAAGTTAGCCAGTTTAAGTGTCATTTCTTTGAAATATACATTCTTGGATTTCTTTGAAGCACCAAGCACTAAACATTTTTTGTTTAAATATGACTGTTCTTCTGCCCAGTTCGTTCTTTCATTCATTCATTCATTCATTCATTCATTCATTCATTCATTCATTCATTCATTCATTCAGTACGTTGTCTACAAAAAAAGATATATCTTGTTTCTTTCTTTCTTAAATGTAGGTTGTCATGAACCCTGCTCTGTTATGTGACTATTACACAAAGTTAAATTTTCTTGTGCAAATTCAGCAATTAATAAGCTTTCGCTGATGTACATTTGCTGTATAGTTCATTAGGATATGGAACAATCAAAACTTTAAATGCATAATGTCAGCTATAGCTGTTTATAGCATGATACGCTGATTAATGATCTGTGCTATATTGTGCCATTAAGCCAATAAATCCAGCTGATGCTTTTCATTAACCATTATAGCAAGGATGCGAAGAAGAATGATTTCACCAGATGCATTTATTTATGTTCTTTTAGTGACTGTGAAGTGGTTTCATCACAAATGACTGTGGCCCTTTATATTTGAGAGCAATGCAATTTGATATATTCAGTGTATATCATAATTTTAAAGTATTATTACTTGTCTATTAATCACAAAATGGCCTAGGACCTCAATACAGTACAGATATGCTCACTGAATACAAACCTAACAGAAGTAAATTAGAAATTCCAAGAGTTCATTCAAAGCAGGGTAATCCACCTTCACCTATTATGCTGGAAAAAGCTTCCAGAAATTATCAGATGTGCTCCAACATTAGGCACATTCAAATCAAGACTTAAAACACATCTGTTTAGCTGTGCCTTTACTGAATGAGCACTGTGCTATGTCCGACAAATCGCACTTTTATGTCTTTCTTTTATTTTTCATTCTTTTATAACCTGTTTTAACCCATTTTAATTGGTTTTTATCTGTTTTAATCATTTTTAATTCTTTTAATCCTTTTTATTTTCTTGTTTCTTTTATTCGTTTATGTAAAGCACTTTGAATTACCATTGTGTATGAAATGTGCTATATAAATAAACTTGCCTTGCCAATTAGTTGCTTAAATTGAGATTATTGCTGTGAATAATGAGCGTGAGCTACTTTTATTTATTTTTTTATTCTTCACTTTTTTTGTTTTATTTACGAATATCTGCTTTAGTCATGCATTGTTTTAGTTTTTTACCTGCACACAATGCTATTTGCAAATGCTAATTGGAAATATGATTTGTGGAATTCAATGTTTGAGAAGCACAGCCCAGTTTGAGACAGTGACTTTTGTTTAGTGGTTTATGGCAGATGGAGGAAAGTTTGGTTTTGGAAACTTATGGACTTTCTTTTTTTTTATTCTTTGTTGACAGTTCAAAAAACAAAACCAGAACAGATTTACAGTATGCTTGCACAACAACAGTATACTACAATAAAAAAGCATTACATATTCTGTAAACTATTCATGAAACATGTTTTTAAAACATTGAAATGATAACATGGGTTTCACATTAAAGTGTTTATGAACAAAATCTTTTATTTGTGTCTCTATTATGTGATCCCAGTTTGATTTTAATATGTGGTTGCACATTTTAAGATTATTATTTTTGTTAAGTTTTTTTTTTTACTTTTTTTTTTTTTAAACGTTTCATGCACAGATGACAGTAGTTGGCGATCCCATCCACAGTCCTGTTCATACATAGCTATAAACTGAACTCAAAATGTGCATGCACATAACATCGGTTTTCACATAAGCACATTTTTGTCATTGCATGGAGTTTTAAAAACTTACACTTTGAAACTCTTTTTAAAATGATCCCCAAAAATTATATTGTTATGCAAATGAATGGCATAAACACAAAAAGGTAGTCATTTAAACACCACCTAAAACTATAAAAAAAGAAAACCAGTATATTGATATACTTTTAGTGTCAAGTGACTTCCAAGAATAACCAGTGAAATATTGGTTATTTAAAAGAAACCATTTTCAAGTCTTTCATCTGAAGTCCACAGCGAAAACATTATTAGTAATATCTGATTGTCCTGATGCTATGAGACTGATTGAGGTCATTGCTTATTTGATAAAAGAAATCCTCATTTCCATCTTTAAAACCTCGATTAAAGTAGAAAACTAACACAAAGAGCTGACCTCAGGGGCTCTTCCAGTGGTCAAAATAGAAGGAGGACTAAATGAAATTGACTGTGTCATTGGTGGAGGTTTGCTCTGATGTGCAGATGGTGTCTGCGGGCCATCTTCTTGTGTGATGAAATGGGTTGCTGATTGAATCTAGAGTGAAGAAAAGAGCCCACTCTCACCTGCGGCGAGAACTTCAAAGTATGGAACATTAAAATTGTAGATGGCCTTTCAGGGAAGTCTAATGTTTATAATAGGGTTAGCAGCAGGATGCAACTTTAACTTTTGGTTGACCCTGGATAGCATAAGGATTTCAACAACCTTGCTTATGAAAAGATTTGCTAATGATGCAATTATACAGATATGACCTCAAGAAAAAAAAAACGATATGCATGAGAACAGAATATATTTGGCCATTGCTGTTGGATTGATTTTATTAATGCGATAATAAATTATTTTTCATAATAAATTTTTATTTAAAATTGCATATATTCAAACACAATACATAAATTCAATTCAATTCAATTCAAGTTTATTTATATATTATTTATATTACAATATAGATTGTGTCAAAGCAGCTTAACAAGTTCAAGTAAAGTCCAGGTTTTAGAGTTTAGTTCAGTTCAGTGTGGCTTAAGTTTCACTGCTGAAAGTTCAAACACTGAAGAGCAAATCCACCGAAGCGCAGCTCCACAAGTCCCGATCCGAGCAGGCCAGTGGCAACAGTAGCGAGGAAAAAACTTCACCAGTTGACAAAGTGAAGGAAAAAAAACCTCAAGAGAAACCAGGCTATGTTAGGCACGTTCATTTTCTTCTGGCCAAACTTCCTATGTGGAGCTGCAGTCTAGGCGCCGGCTGGAGAAGCTGGACATCCATCGTGTAAGCTGCAGGTGAGGGTAGGGCACCAGCGGGAGGTAAGGCTGGCCCACAGGATCAAAGGTAGACTCGTTCGTCACTGTAGCCTTTCAGGAATCAGTCTCATGCACTCCATTACTCCATGGCCACCACGGTATCAGCTCGGGATACGGCCTGGTCCAGGGTACCTTCGGATAATCTCTTCACAGGTCTAGGATCGCATCGATGGCGCTGCAAATCTGCATTGCTGTTCAACCTCTCTCTCCCTATCTCTGTCCTGCGTATTTCACTAGTAGCACATACATTTAGTTTTGGTGTGGATTAATATCTAGGGATTGAAATTCAAATTTATATTGGGTATAGATTCATGCTATGATGGTGGTATAATCAATAGCATACATACATATACACATACACACACACACACACTGCGTATGCAACATTAATGCATTAACATATGCAACTAATCTGAAAAGGGTTAACACGTTAATATGTCTTTAATGCAAATTAATCAATTGATAATGTTTGACCGCAGTTTTTTGTGCCATCATCACAGCCATGTCATTATGTGATGGATAATTTGATTATGTATGATGGATCAAGACACAACGCTTGTGCTGAAAAACAAGAATAATTATTAAAAAATATATATAATAATAAAATAAACTACTAGATGGAAGTTTGGAATAAACCAAAGTTGTGTAAACATATGAACTGTCCTTCCACTGAAGCAAAACAACTTACCATCTTATGTTCAAACATATTTTTGCAGATGTTAGCAAAATACCAGTGCAAAGACAGCATCAACTAGCTTGTTATTAGTGTGACAAACATGCAATATATATATATATATATATATATATATATATATAATATTACCTGATGCTTCATGATGCAAATGGAAGCATAAATAAGGGGAAAAAATGAAACCACACTCACAAATCAGCACTGGAGGCTGTCAGAAGTACCCTACATCTCGAGTAAGAATGGAGTCACATTGTGTTAACATGAAGTGAATTAGCATATTTCCAGTGTCATGTTCGCACATTCACATGCAGGAAACCAGAGGAGATGTGACACTTCTGTCATGACATCCATATTAACTGTGATATATTTCACAAACTCTGTGCTTCTAGCTCTCACTTATAAAGTGAAATCAGGAAGGTCTGCGTTTCTTTCCCTCGATTTTGTAAACCGTGCCACTGTATCCTATTATTGTTGCTGGACCCTGTATAAATGCATCATTGATGGCTTTAAATAAAGCGAAAACAGGATGCATGTGTCATGAGTATTCTTGTTTATTATACAGTACAGTAGGTAAACTGATTCTACCAAATTTGCATTATATAACATTTGAATAGACACTGAAATGTAAAATAGAGAAAACATATTTTCAGCATCTACCTTAAATGTAATCCTGATGTTAAGTAGACATCTATAATGCTAACTATTTATGTAATCATACCTTATGAATGTCCTTATGAGTCATGACTGACAAATTAATACAGTATTTATGAATAAGTAATGTGTTATTCATTCATTCATTCATTTTCTTTTCAGCTTAGTCCGTTTATTAAACTCGGGTCGCCACAGCAGAATGAACCGCCAACTGATCCAGCATATGTTTTACACAGCGGATGCCCTTCCAGCTGCAACCCATCACTGAGAAACATTCATACACACCCATTCACACTCATACACTACGGAAAATTTAGCTTACCCAATTCACCTATACTACATGTCTTTACATGGGGACTTGGGGAAACCGGAGCACCTATGCGAACATGGGGAGAATGTTGTCTAGGCAACATTGTGCACAACATTAAATAAGTAGACTACCAGTTAACACAGATTCAAATAATTACACCATAAAAGAACAACAACAACAACAACAACAACAACAAAAAAACAAAAAAAAACAATGTCATCCCGTCAACATAAGATAGTCGTAGCCACAATATGTTTTTTTCTGCCAAGTACAAAACTAATCAAACCATACATGTACCCTTTCAGTCCCCTTAAAAAGCTGCAAATAGATGATCCCCTCCTCGTCTTGCTTGACCTTTCATGTCAAGCATCTTCCAAACACTGCACATTTTGAATGCCTCCCTGATCACACAGATCTATTTTTAGTAATGCAGTCTCTGCTAATGAGCAGAATCAGGTGTAATAGATGAGCGACATTCCCGAAATGTGCAGTTCTGGAGGTTTTCCAGGACAAGATTGAAGATTTGGTAGTTTTTGTTTGTTTGTTTGTTTGTTTGTTTTTTATCTACAGAGGCTGCCTGTGGAGGCAATAAGGCACATGTGAAGCCTATGGCACACATAGATCCTAAAATAGTGTCACATCATGTTTACTCATGTAACTCATCTATTATTAGCAATGAATGTAGCACAGGATAGTGTGCTGCTAGTGATATCCCACTATCTATTGTGTTTTATTATTCGACCAAGAACCTGAATGTATATACGGGGTCTTAAAGATGTGGTTATTTATTTATTTATTTATTTATTTATTTATTTATTTATTTATTCATTCATTTATTTTCTTTTTGGCTTAGTCCCTTTATTAATCTGGGGTCGCCACAGCGGAATGAACCGCCAACTTATCCAGCATATATTTATGCATCGGATGCCCTTCCAGCTACAACCCATCACTGGGAAACATCCACACATACCCATTCGCACACATACACTACGGACAATTTAGCTTACCCAATTCACCTATACTGCATGTCTTTGGACTTGTGGGGGAAACCGGAGCACCCAGAGGAAACCCACGCAAACACGGGGAGAACATGCAATCTCCACACAGAAACGCCAACTGACACAGCTGAGGCTCAAACCAGCAACCTTCTTGCTGTGAGGCGATTGTGGTACCCACTGCGGCACCGTGCTGCCCTATTTGTTTATTTATTTATTTTATTAAATTTTTTAATTAATATTTTTTAAAATTTTATTAATAACCGTAATGAGCATTATAGCAATCAAACTGTAGTTTAGTCATTACCAAAGCATGTACTGTTTTGTGTAGATTGACTGTTTGTGTGTTTGTTTGTTTGTTTGTTTGTTTGTTTGTTTTTTTGTTTGTTTGTTTGTTTGTTTGTTTGTTTTTTTGTTTGTTTAATTATTATTTTTTGCTTAAAAAATCTTTTGCACATTGTGCAAAAATATGAAGGTCAAATGTTAAAACAATAGCTGTGAGTGATTGCTTAAAAACACAAAGTACAAATTAAAAAACCCTTTAAAACTCTCCTGAGAGCAACAAACACTGACTATATGAGATTCTCTGTTACCATTATTTCTTCTACCTTCTTGCCAATAAGTGTTTTGTTGGCTGTCAGAATGCACTTAGCACTCTAAGTTAAATGGTCTGTCCTCCCTAGAGAGGAGGTGTGTGGATGCTGGCTTTATTGTTGTTGATAAGTGCTTTCAAAGTCTCACGTCAGGGACCTAAATGTCACCAATTACAGTTTGTCCATCACATGAGTAGTGGACAGAAGCTCCTACAATACTACTATTGTAGAAGTTTATCTGTGTCTTTTGATACTTTTTGTTTGTTCAGTTGTCATTTGCTTTGCAGCATTCTTATAACAAAGTCAGACACTGACTCGTTGAAAAATGTGTTTTTTTTTTAAAGTTTTTTTTACTCCAATTACATTACACCAATACAACAAATAATGTCTCATAAAATGTGCTTGTCCTACCCCCACCCCCCTTGCTTTTCTTTACTCTATTTAATATGCACACCATATAGAGCTGATGCCCATCATGAAGAAGGTAAAGCTGGAGACCACTAAGGTGGATCAGGTGGAAATTTATACAACCATGGTGGAGCAGGTAGAGCTGGAGACCCTGGCACATAAGCATAGAGAGGTCATTTACAGCCTTAAGACCTGTTTACATTGCATGCTTTTTTTGTTTTGTTTTTGATTGATTTGCTCAACATAGGCTCATTCAGAAAACATAGCCCTATATATATTTCTGGAGATCATGAATTATGTAGCTAGAAGTACGTATGGCTGCATTTCGTTTTTAAAACGAACGCTATGTGTCGGTATGACGCCATTCCTTTTCGCCACGTACCACTTACCTCCGTATGGATGGCTTTCCTGCTGTAAACATTTTGCCCAGTTAGCTCGCCATGTACGTTGATATGCAGACGTTAAGGTTCGAGTCCGGCGAAGAACGTTCCAGAAAGCAGGTAAGACAAAAACAAAAGATAAACATAAAATAAAAAAGTAAATAACAGGGTGAGAATGTGATAAAATCTGAAAACGTGGTAAAAATCAGGCGAGGGCTTTTTTTTTCTGGATTGCTTTTGAAAACTGTCGGTTGGTTTTAGGGAAGTGGGTGGGCGGGTCAATCGATTTAGGGAAGGAGGAAGGTGGGTCAGTCGATCGGTCAGTCAGTCATTCAGTAAATCAGTCAGTCGATAGTGGCCTCTGGTGGATTTACGTGAGAACAACAGGCACGAATGGCACTCGCAAGAGAAATTTAAGATCTGAAAAAAGCATACACAGCGGATTCATAAAAAAAATAAATAATACTGCAAAAAAGCATAGCTCCTGGGACGTATTTGGCGCTTTCCAGAAATGTATATAGAGATACGTTTTTTTTAGAATGAGCCTGGATTGGATTTGCTTGACGTCATGAGACATGATAATACGCACATGTCAATCAATTTGGTGGGCGGGGAAAAATTCACTCCTATGTTGGGGGGGCCTCAAAATTGCTGGGAATTTGGTTCCTATTTTCATGATGGTATTTTCATATATATATATATATATATATTCATTCATTCATTTTCATTTCGGCTTAGTCCCTTTATTAATCTGGGGTCGCCACAGCGGAATGAACCGCCAACTTATCCAGCATATGTTTTACGCAGCGGATGCCCTTCCAGCTGCAACCCATCTCTGGGAAACATCCATACACACCCATTCACACTCATGCACTACGGACAATTTAGCTTACCCAATTCACCTATACCGCATGTCTTTGGACTTGTGGGGGAAACCGGAGCACCAGGAGGAAACCCACGCCAACACAGGGAGAACATGCAAACTCCACACAGAAACGCCAACTGACCCAGCCGAGGCTCGAACCAGCGATCAGCGACCTTCTTGCTGTGAGGCGAACGTGCTACCCACTGCGCCACTGTGAGGCCATAATGCAATATCTCCCCCCAATTTTTTTTTTATTCATTGTTGTCTTGAACAAAAACTATTGTGAAGATGACAAAAACAAGTATTTAAAAAAAGAAAATCTATAAAAAG